>WFAB01001679.1:0-109256 GCA_018977245.1 Lethenteron camtschaticum
GGTGCCATCGCCGCCGTTCCGACATCGCGGTTACGTTGGGGGGGGACCCATCAGGCGTGCGGCCTTGCCCGTGGCCCCTCTCTCTCGCTCTCCTATAGGGTCCCCGCTCAGTGGTATCAGCGAGGGAGCGGTAGCGGGGCGAGGTTTTTGGGGTTTTGTGGCTCCTCACGTTCCGCGAGGGGGGGGGTTGGCGAAGCACGGTGGCCGTGCGTGGTGGCGCCGCTTGCGACGTCGTGGTTACGTTGTGAAAAAAATTAACCCGTAAAAACAAAGTTTTTCACTATAAATCCTTTATATGCGTGTTCAATGGGCCACAACCTAGCCCACATTGGTCTTGAAACGGGCGGCTAGAGTCCTCTCATCCTCTGGCTTGAGATGGCTGCCACCTATGGGTCAGATGATTGCCTGCCACCATTAAGCAATTGGTAATTAAATATAAAAAAAATTTACCTAAAAAGTGTACAATTTTGGATTTTTTTTTCACGAAAAGAAATTGTCACGCACAACGAGTCTGTGTGCATAACGTCAGCTCGATTGGATCAGGGGAAGTGGGTTAAAAAAACGTACCGAAAGATTTGCACGGTCGTAAGCGCGCAAGTATTGTGGTTGTAAAAAAGGTGTCAGTTTTGTTGCCAGATAGAAAAACAATTATCATATTTTTTCCTGGCAAATGAAGTTTCCTCCCCTCTTTCCCATATAACCGCGTATCTCTATTAGCTCTCTTCACTTACTACAGTGATTATGGCTGTAACAGTTCCACCTGAAGACGGAAGCTTGTGTTGCCTCCGAAACGTCGTGATTTAATTTCGTTGTTTTTCATTTTTATTTTATGTTCACCTCAACTATCCTGCAGTGCAATATCTCGTAAAGACGGCAGCGATGACAGCCTCGAGCTCCCTCTCTGCTCCTTTTATGCTCCCAGCGCGGCCTGGCTCCGCCCTAACCGCTCCGCCCTTCTCGAACCCACGAGCAGTTTCCAGGGTCTCCAGATGAGGTCCTCCGTGACCCTTGCCCTAGTTCCTCCGCCCTGCTGACACGCTCGCCGGCGTGTGTCCTGCCTGTCCACCACAGTTGCCGCTGCTGCCCACCAGCCGGCGCTATTACACTACACTACTACTACCAGAGGTCGCAACCGGGTACCCGATACCCGTACGCTACCCGATACCCGGCTACCCGTACCCGGCCGGGTATGGGTAGCCGTTTGCGACCCTGGTGCGGCCGGGTACGGGTAGGCCGTGAGTCACTGATGAGTCACCGTTTGTCACTCATTCCCAACGTCTTGTCTCTTCTCACAATTCAAGTTCCTAAAATCAACCCACCCGCGCCTGCAACATGGCTTCATCCCAGAGGTCGCAATCGGGTACCCGATACCTGTACTCTACCCGTACCCGGCCGGGTACGGGTAGGGTACGGGTACGGCCGGGTATGGGTACGGGTACCCGTTTGTGACCCTGGTGCGGCCGGGTACGAGTAAAGAATCAAAACCCGTTTGCGACCTCTGCATACTACACTATACACTACATACTACGCTATACACTACGATACACTACTATACTACATGAACAACTCGTTTCTTTAGAACTAATTTTGTGTTTAGTTTGTCCTTCCCCAGAACATCTGATTACCACGGTTGGCTACGTACCGTGCGAAAGAAGTGGAACATACACTACGCTCTAAAATACATCCTACACTATACACGACGCTACACTCTACACCATACACTACACCACTATACATTTAAAATTCGTTCTTTAGAACTGGTTGCTGTTGTGCTTAGTTTGTCCTTCACACGCCCCTCCGATCCGCACGGTTGGCTACGTACGACAAACGTACGTGCGTGTGTCTAAGTTCAACGTGCACACGTACACATACACGTACGTACGTTTGTCAAGAGCACGTCTCCCTGTGCGTGCTGCTGTTGATGTTGAGCAGCAGCAGCTGCTGCTGTTGCTGGAAGTTTTTTTAATCCTTTATGTTAAGTTTACTTGCTTGCTTGCTTGCGTGCTTACGACCGTGCAAATCTTTCGGTCGTTTTTTAACCCACTTCCCGTGATCGAATCGAGCTGACATTTTGCACACAGACTCGTTGTGCGAAACAATTAATGTTCGTGAAAAACATTTTCCAAAATTTTACACTGTTTATGGAAAACAAATTAAATATTTAATTACCAATTGCTTAATACTGGTAGACAATCATCTGACCCATAGGTGCAGCCATCTCAAGCCAGAGGACGAGAGGACTCTAGCCGCCACCATATAAAGGATTTAGAGTGAAAAACTTTGTTTTTACGGGTTAATTTTTTACACCGAGCTGGTCGATGAGCCGGGTGAATACGTCAGGAGGAGCAGCGGGGTGGTGCATCCTCGCTGCTGTGACGATGATGATGCCTCCTCCTTCCTATAGATCTGTGTGAATTCTAGATTTGAAGCTTGTGGCCTAATCGTATTTAATTAATTCACCCAGCCAGCAGCATAACAAAAGGCAGCACTTGACCACTTCACAACTCCTCCTCCCCCGCAGCCCTTCCTGGTCGTACCTCTTGGAACTTCTCTTCACTTGATACAGATATTTTGCTGTGACAGTTTCACCTGAAGACGGAAGCTTGTGTTGCCTCCGAAACGTCGTGATTTATTCTTTTATTTCTATTATTTTTTATTTTATTTTTTACCTACATGACTTTACCAAGATCTACTCCACTTAATTCTAGATTTGAAGCTTTCGTGACTGGGTTTTTAGTTTTTTTTGGTAAAGTCACGTAGGTAAAAATTAAAATTAATAAAAGTAAAATAAATAAAATAAAAATCACGGCGTTTCGGAGGCAACACAAGCCTCCGTCTTCAGGTGGAACCGTCACAGCGTGATTTTATTGTTTTTATTTTTTATTTATTAAATTTCATTTTTTACCTACGTGACTTTACCGAAAGAACTAAGAGTATTAAGATCCGTGTGAGTCCGCGGGTCTCTGTGTGTGTCTGTGTTTTGACTCTATGGGGAGCGGCAGTGTAGCCTTTAGCGCTACGCTGCCCTACGAACCTGGCGACGCGGGTTCGACTCCCGCTCACGGCCAACACCGGTGACGGTTATCTGAACTGGTCCTGGGCCTCCCTAGGTCGACTCGGCCTCGAATGAGACCCGGTGCGGTGTGTAAACATCGCCACTGGGGAGACAAGACGGCCGGGCGTGGTGTTGGCCACCCCCCTCGTGTGCTGTGCTGGCCTTCATAGGTGCTCGCTAACAGCACTTGCCCAACAGTCTGTTATTTGTGTTTTATTGTGTGGAGTGTTTGTATTCTCCCCCTGTTCTGCAAGGGTTTCCTGTGGGTTCTTCAACTTCCTCCTATAGTTAAACACCAATATCCCTGAACAGACTGTTGGGGCAGTGCTGTTAGCGAGTAGCAACACCTATGAATGCCGGCACGATGGCACACGAGGGGGTGGGTGGCCAGCACCACGCGCGCCGGCCGCCTTTGTCTCCCAGTGGCGGTGTTTACACACCGCAGCAGGTACTTATTTGAGGCTGAGTCGACCTAGGGGAGGCCCAGGACCGGTTCAGATAATCACCGGCGTGCCGGGTTCGTAACGGCAAAGTCACTCAATTGGTGATCACAATCAGAATATTTATACTGGAGAAATCCGGTGCGCTATAATACTCCTGCACGGGGTCAGATTGTTACGACAAACACATTCCTGCGGAGGGAGCTGGTAGGAACGTTGGGTTGCTCGGTCAATGGCCAGGGTCAACGGCGGCGTGGTGTATTCCGCAAATATGCCCGACTGTGAGGGCGGGCACAAGCCGGCGTGAGTAGGTTAAACGTTGAGTTTTTTAAGGGCACCACGGGTGACCAGCCCCTCCCTCCCCGCCCAGCCCCACCCTCCCACCCAGCCCTCCCCGCCCAGCCCCACCCCCCCACCCAGCTCCTCCCTCCCCACCCAGCCCTTCCCTGCACGACGGACGGACGGACACAATAATCCCCTGTGGCTGGTGTAACCAGGAGGTTCCTACCAGTACAAACATTCCAACATTCTATAGGAGTGCTACTAACAAATTGCACAAATCAGTCATGTAGGGAGA
Organism: Lethenteron camtschaticum; assembly: GCA_018977245.1. Classification (NCBI taxonomy): domain Eukaryota; kingdom Metazoa; phylum Chordata; class Hyperoartia; order Petromyzontiformes; family Petromyzontidae; genus Lethenteron; species Lethenteron camtschaticum. Next base: position 4,073 of record WFAB01001679.1, read on the forward strand.
AATAAATAAATAAATTTGTAAAGGTAAATAAAAAATCACAGTTTGGAGGCAACACAAGCTCGTCTTCAGGTGGAACCATCACAGCCGATGTATCAAGTACAGCAATGTGCTGTGATGGTTCCACCTGAAGACGGAAGCTTGTGTTGCCTCCGAAACGCTGATTTTATTTTACTTTTATTATTATTTTTTTTTTCCTACGTGATTTACGAAAAAACCTNAGAGTATGAATCCTTGCAGTCACGAAAGTTCAAATCTNGAATTGCACAAATAAAACTAAATTATTTTTATTTTACCAGGTAAAGCCAACTGAGCTATTGGCCTTTTCAGGTGCGACCTGTTCACGAATGATAGCTCAACGAAGTGGCTTGTCATGTGGACATGTCTAGCAGCGAAATAATCTAAATGCATGTGTCTAAATGTGGAGGGAAATACCAGAGGACCTGGAGAAAAAAAACACAACCACGGGCGAGAGACACGCAAACTCCTAATATAGAGCAGGCGTCAGGGTCTGGATCGAACCCACGTGTCCTGCATACCAGGAGAGGTAGTTAACATCTCGCCACATGCAAACGCCTCATATACAGAAGGCGTCGGGCCAAGATCGAACCCACGACCTCCTGCATACCAGGAGAGGTAGTTAACATCTCACCACATGCAAACTCCTTATACAGCAGGCATCAGGGTCAAGATCGAACCCACGCCTCCTGCATACCAAGCGAGGTAGTTAACATCTCCTAGCCACATAAAACTCAAAATATACAGCAGGCATCAGGGTCAAGATCGAACCCACGACCTCCTGCATACCAGGTGAAGTAGTGAACATCTCACCACATGCAAACTCCTTATACATCAGGCATCAGGGTCAAGATCGAACCCGCGACCTCCTGCATACCAGGAGAGGTAGTTAACATCTCGCCACGTGAAAAACTCCAAATATACAGCAGGCATCAGGGTCAAGATCGAACCCACGACCTCCTGCATACCAGGAGAGGTAGTTAACATCTCGCCACGTGAAAAACTCCAAATATACAGCAGGCATCAGGGTCGAGATCGAACCCACGACCTCCTGCATACCAGGTGAAGTAGTGAACATCTCACCACATGCAAACTCCTTATACAGCAGGCATCAGGGTCAAGATCGAACCCACGACCTGCATACCAGGCGAAGTAGTGAACATCTCCTATCCACTGGGCACCACAAGCACAGTGAAATAAGCCGTGTTTCCCAAATGATGTGAGCAGCAAGCGACAACATCGCCACAGGCCCCCTCCCCTGTGTCCTACTGCGACAAACTCTGAGCAGGACCCCTTCCGCAAAGTGATCTCGGCGATTCACCGAGACTTTTAGGGTACAAATCTGATTGAGGTTTAAAATGGAAAAATAATTATGCAAAACGCCAGAACCTGGTGAAGCAGCAGCAGTGACAACATCGCCACTGTCACTCTCTCCTCTCCCTACTGCGAAAAACTCTTAGCAGGACCCTCCCGCAAAATGATTTCGGAGACTCACCGACGCTGTTGGGGTACAAGTCCAATCGATTTTAAATTTAAAAAAAATTTGCAAAATGCCAAGACCTGGTGCAGCAGCAGCAGCAGTGACAACATCGCCACCGCCACCCCCTCCTCTCCCTAACGCGAAAAACTCTTACCAGGACCCTCCCGCAAAATGATTTCGGAGACTCGCCGACGCTGTTAGGGTACAAGTCCAATCGATTAGAATTTTTTTTTAAATCGCAAAATGCAAGGACCTGGTGAAGCAGCAGCAGTGACAACATCGCCACCGCCACCGCCACCCCTCCTCTCCCTACTGCGAAAAACTCTGAGCAAGACCCACCCGCAAAATAATTTCGGGGACCCGCCGACGCTGTTAAAATACAAACCCAATCGAGTTTAAAATAAAATAAAAAATTCGCAAATGCCACAACCTGTGACCAGCCCACCGGCGGAGAACCGTGTGAGTGGGGGGTGGGATTGGGGTGGGTTAAGGGAGGAAAAAAAAGTGAAAAACCGATCAAGCAGCGTCGCGCAGAAATGCCGCGTGACGCAGGAATGCCGTGGCCAAGTGCACACCTTATAGGGGGGGCCACTCGCTCTGCGCTCTCCGCTCCACCGTGGGAAAGCCCTGGTGGTGGTGGTCGCTGAGACGAACCTGGCGGTCGTGGAGACGAACCTGGTGGTCGTGAGGAAGGGCGGAGAGAGCGTGCCCCCTCCCCCCCCAGGTCCCTCGTCGGAGTCACGGTCACGGCGCTCGCCGCTTGCCCCTGCTGACGTCGAGACGCAGAGATGGGAGACAGAGGGGTGGGGGAGGGAGGGTGACCGGAGGAATGTGGCATCATTCGCCCGGCCGGGTTAGGGGTCACGACCTTTGGGACCTTTTGTGTCACGGCGGCAAGAGTTGGAGCGCCGTCGCACGCCCAACGCGCGCTCTGGTGGCACTCACTCGTGCTCACTCACTCGTGCTCACTCACTCGCGCTCGCTCAGTCACTTATTCGCGCTCGCTCACTCATTCGTGCTCACTCGCGCGTGCTCGCTCGCTCGCTCGTGCTTGCGCCGCTCGCTTGTGTGTGCTCGCCCACACGTACGAGCAAGGGGGAAACGCTCTATCCCGTGCAGAGGGAACAGGTGGAGTCCACACTTTGCTGCTGTACCGCCTTGTACCTGACAGAGCCAGGGGTACGGCTCCCGTCCTTGACGCCCTACCACGGGGTAGAAGGGAGTTTCACACCTGATCTGTGTGTGATCCACAAACCCCTCGCTGGATACAGGCAGCCCACCGCCCCCCCACCACCACCACGGGATTATTGAACATCGACTACAAATGGAGCGGACTCCGCTCTAACGCGACAAAATCAGATATTATAAGGGGCGGCTGTCGCGTTTCGCACGACGCGGCACCAGCCAATGGGATCGCAACCGGGTACCCGATACCCGTACCCTACCCGATACCCGGCTACCCGTACCAGGCCGGGTACGGGTACGGGTAGCCGTTTGCGACCCTGGTGCAGCCGGGTACGGGTAGGCCGTGAGTCACTGGTGAGTCACCGTTTGTCACTCATTTCGGGTACGGGTAGGGAACGGGTACTCGTACCCGGCCGGTACGGGTACGGGTACCCATTTGTGACCCTGGTGCGGATGGGTACAGGTAGGCCGTGAGTCACTGGTGAGTCACCGTTTGTCACTCATTTTGGGTAGGGTACGGGTAGGGAACGGGTACCGTACCCGGGTACGGGTACCCGTTTGCGACCTGGTGCGGCCGGGTACGGGTCCGGGTAAGGAATCAAAACCCGTTTGCGACCTCTGGTCGACGGCGAGCATTGAGTCCGAGGGTCGACGCCGCAGACCCGCTTGGGAGTCCACCAGTAACCGCCACGCCTTGCTCGCATTAATTAGTAAGACAGGGTGCTTCGAAACAATGTCAACGATTAGATGCGGGATCATCGTTTATAATGGGAATGAGTAATGTTTAAAAATAGTTTTTTTTAAACCCGTTTTAATGAAATGTACCGTACGAGTAATGGCAGAACACCACGACTCCAGGAAGTGGCCACAAAGCTTGCCGTAACGTAGGGGACCGTGGCCATTTACAGCCAACGTCGGTGGACAATTAGACCCAAGGTGAAGCGTAACGTATAAAAAAGAATGTTTAAAATATTTGTTTTGATAGAATATGGTATTGTCATCAGTATGACATAAGTATACCAAGTTTGCAATCGATACCACATTGGGAAGTGGGTTGAAATTGAGTTACAAGATTTGAGGATACAACAACAACAGAGTGAGTTAAATACAAGCGTGTTAAAAGATCGTTTAAAAATATTATTTTAAATGTTTTATGATAGAATATAGTATTGTCATCATTATGACATAAGTATACAAAGTTTGCAATCGATACCACATTGGGAAGTGGGTTAAAATTGAGTTACACGATTTGAGGATACGACAACAACAACAGAGTGAGTTAATAGAAAGCGTGTAAAAAATTGTTACATTTTTATTTTTATGATAGAATATAGTATTGTCATCAGTATGACATATGTGTAGGGGTGTTAAGAGAGGGCCCGTTATGCATGGCAGCCTATGGAAAACAAACACAGTGGGCGGGGCTACGTAAGTGCACGAAGAGGTGCCCTCTACGACGTCGAGCCAGACACCCTGGGGAGGGCTGGTTCGAACGTTATGATCCCCCGGGGCCCCACCCCTCAGGGAGGGGTTGGGTATAAAAGGGGATGTTTCAAAGGGCTCGGGAGTTATGTTTTAAGCTAAAGGAAGAAGACTGAAGACGTCTTAGATAGAGCCCTGGACTCCCCTAGTTCGATGTCCTTTTCAGGGCCGGACAGGACTGAGCCAGCGGCGTGGTCCCGAAAGCCAGAGCCGGTGCTCTTGTAAGAGCTGGTCTGGAACTCCGGGTACCGAGCCCGACTTACCAGTGTCGGGCCAGATAGCCTCCCTAGCCCATTAGTCGAGGACTCGGGGCTAGGACAGAGTTAGCTAGGGGTGTATCCCGAGTTATACGGGTGAGGGGCCGATACCCCCTCGAGTGTTATATGCCCACTGTCGTATTGTGAAATAAATATACGTGTGCCTCAACCTCGTGTCAAGCGTCCTCACCGGTACTTCATATGTATACAAAGTTTGCAGTCGATACCACATTGGGAAGTGGGTAAAAATTGAGTTACACGATTTGAGGATACAACAACAACAGACAGAGTGAGTTAATTAAAAGCGCGTAAAAAAGATGGGGTAACGCAATAACAAATGTGACGTTAATAGCTTTAAAAAGATCGTCACAGAGAAGGAGGACTGCAGAACTCGGGCAATTTATTGGCAGGACTGGCCGCTCACCACCACCCGCCCGCCTGTACGGAAACGTGTCGAAAATAAATCAATGAAACGTGTCTTCTTGGTTCTTTCGGTAAAGTCACGTAGAATAATAATAAAATAATAAAAATAAACATGATAAAATAATTCTCACGACGTTTCGGCCACAACGCAAGCAGCCGTCCTCAGGTAGAGAACAGGTCTGTCGAGAAGACAGAGTCTGAATGACACACCCCAGGCTTGGAGCGTCTATTTAAGCTGGGTTGGAGGGGGAAGAGCGCCTTGACAGAACCATTTGCATATCAAGAGGAATTTAGCATTTTTATGGGAAATGCAGATATGCCATTAGTACGACTTGTGAAATGCGTAGGAGGTTTGGTGGGGGGTTTAAAGTCATATTATGCCCGTGCATTATGCAGGATTAGCAGCATCAAAGGGAGGGGATAGGGTAGCATTAATAAAGGGAAGGAATGTTAATAGTATGTATCTGCAGTAACTAAACCACCACGTAACAACTAAGGTATAAACTACATAGTATCATCAGTACGCTAAATATACTCTCCAATAAGCTGAGCTACTAGCAGTAAGTAATACTTTACGAAATGAAACGCGCTCAATGTAGCGGGCACGTCCTCGGACTCTGCCATACAAATTGTAGTGAGTATAATAATCGCGTGTTTTTAATGAAGCCTTCGGCCGCCAGGCTCACGCGATGTTCCGCGCCTGTCTCTCCGCTGCTGGATGATGCCTTTCCCGCCCCCCGCCCTTCCCTTCCCTCAGCCCCCGTGGGGTCGCGGGTGGCCGTCGGGTTCGTAGCGCAGTGCGCTAACTACTGTGCCACCGCTCCACCGNCCCCCCCCACCACCCACCCCACCCAGTGCTATTTATTTCCCGCTGTATTTTAACTTTTTATCCCAAAAGCAAAAAAAAGATGTCAAAGTTGAGGCGTTTTCCACAGGCTCCCTGGGTACTGCGCGTGAGTGTGTGCGAGTATGGAGGGTGTGTGTGTGTGCGCGTGTGTGCGTGTGTGATGTGAGTGTGTGCGAGTATGGAGGGTGTGTGTGTGTGCGTGTGTGTGCGTGTGTGACGTGAGTGTGTGCGAGTGAAGAGGGTGTGTGTGTGTGCGTGTGTGTGCGTGTGTGATGTGAGTGAGTGCGAGTGAGGAGTGTGTGTGTGTGCGTGTGTGTGCGTGCGTGACGTGAGTGTGTGCGAGTATGGAGGGTGTGTGTGTGCGTGTGTGTGTGCGTGTGTGATGTGAGTGAGTGAGGACCGTGTGTGTGTGCGTGTGTGTGACGTGAGTGTGAGTGAGGAGGGTGTGTGTGTGCGCGTGTGTGCGTGTTTGTGCGTGTGTGACGTGAGTGCGTGCGAGTATGGAGGGTGTGTGTGTGCGTGTGTGATGTGAGTGAGCGAGGACCGTGTGTGTGCGTGTGTGACGTGAGTGTGAGTGAGGAGGGTGTGTGTGTGCGTGTGTGTGACGTGAGTGTGAGTGAGGAGGGTGTGTGTGTGCGTGCGTGACGTGAGTGTGTGCGAGTATGGAGGGTGTGCGTGTGTGCGTGTGTGATGTGAGTGAGCGAGGACCGTGTGTGTGTGCGCGTGGAGAGCGCGCGTGCGTGACGTGAGTGTGTGCTAGTATGGAGGGTGTGTGTGTGCGTGTGTGATGTGAGTGAGTGAGGACCGTGTGTGTGCGTGCGTGACGTGAGTGTGTGCGAGTATGGAGGGCGCGTGTGTGCGTGTGTGATGTGAGTGAGTGAGGACCGTGTGTGTGTGCGTGTGTGTGTGCGTGTGTGTGATGTGAGTGAGTGAGGACCGTGTGTGTGCGTGCGTGACGTGAGTGTGTGCGAGTATGGAGGGTGTGTGTGTGCGTGTGTGATGTGAGTGAGCGAGGTCCGTGTGTGTGCGTGTGTGACGTGAGTGTGAGTGAGGAGGGTGTGTGTGCGTGTGTGATGTGAGTGAGCGAGGTCCGTGTGTGTGCGTGTGTGACGTGAGTGTGAGTGAGGAGGGTGTGTGTGTGCGTGTGTGTGACGTGAGTGTGAGTGAGGAGTGTGTGTGTGTGCGTGTGTGACGTGAGTGTGAGTGAGGAGGGTGTGTGTGCGTGTGTGATGTGAGTGAGCGAGGTCCGTGTGTGTGCGTGTGTGACGTGAGTGTGAGTGAGGAGGGTGTGTGTGTGCGTGTGTGTGACGTGAGTGTGAGTGAGGAGTGTGTGTGTGTGCGTGTGTGACGTGAGTGTGAGTGAGGAGGGTGTGTGTGCGTGTGTGATGTGAGTGAGCGAGGTCCGTGTGTGTGCGTGTGTGACGTGAGTGTGAGTGAGGAGGGTGTGTGTGTGCGTGTGTGTGACGTGAGTGTGAGTGAGGAGTGTGTGTGTGTGCGTGTGTGACGTGAGTGTGAGTGAGGAGGGTGTGTGTGCGTGTGTGATGTGAGTGAGCGAGGTCCGTGTGTGTGCGTGTGTGACGTGAGTGTGAGTGAGGAGGGTGTGTGTGTGCGTGTGTGTGACGTGAGTGTGAGTGAGGAGTGTGTGTGTGCGTGTGTGACGTGAGTGTGAGTGAGGAGGGTGTGTGTGCGTGTGTGATGTGAGTGAGCGAGGTCCGTGTGTGTGCGTGTGTGACGTGAGTGTGAGTGAGGAGGGTGTGTGTGTGCGTGTGTGACGTGAGTGAGTGCGAGTGAGGAGTGTGTGTGTGTGTGCGTGTGTGTGCGTGCGTGACGTGAGTGTGTGCGAGTATGGAGGGTGTGTGTGTGCGTGTGTGATGTGAGTGTGAGTGAGGAGTGTGTGTGTGTGTGCGTGTGTGTGCGTGCGTGACGTGAGTGTGTGCGAGTATGGAGGGTGTTTGTGTGCGTGTGTGATGTGAGTGAGCGAGGTCCGTGTGTGTGCGTGTGTGACGTGAGTGTGAGTGAGGAGGTGTGTGTGCGTGTGTGACGTGAGTGTGTGCGAGTGAGGAGGGTGTGTGTGTGCGTGTGTGTGACGTGAGTGTGAGTGAGGAGGGTGTGTGTGTGCGTGTGTGTGACGTGAGTGTGAGTGAGGAGGGTGTGTGCGTGTGCGTGTGTGATGTGAGTGAGTGAGGAACATGCGTGTGTGTGACGTGAGTGTGAGTGAGGAGGGTGTGTGTGTGTGCGTGTGTGACATGAGTGTGAGTGAGGAGCATGTGTGTGTGTGTGCGTGTGTGCGTGCGTGTGACGTGAGTGAAAGTGAGGAGTGTGCGTGTATGTATGTGTGTGTGCGTGTGACGTGAGTGAGTGAAAGTGAGGAGTGTGTGTGTGCGTGTGTGACGTGAGTGAGTGAAAGTGAGGAGCGTGCGTGTGTGTGTGTGTGACGTGAGTGCGAGTGAGGACCGTGCGTGTGCGTGCGTGTGTGTGACGTGAGTGAGTGTGAGTGAGGAGCATTAGTGTGTGTGCGCGCTTGCGAGTGAGGAGCGTGCGTGTGCGTGCGTGCGAGCGACGTGAGTGTGAGTGAGGAGCGTGCGTGTGCGTGCGTGCGAGCGACGTGAGTGCGAGTGAGGAGCGTGCTTGTGCGTGCGTGCGAGCGACGTGAGTGTGAGTGAGGAGCGTGCGTGTGCGTGCGTGCGAGCGACGTGAGTGTGAGTGAGGAGCGTGCGTGTGCGCGTGCGTGCGATGTGAGTGTGAGTGAGGACCGTGTGTGTGCGTGTGTGTGTGCGCGTGCGTGCGATGTGAGTGAGTGAAAGTGAGGAGTGTGTGTTTGCGGTTTGCGTGCTGCGCTACAAACCTGGCGATCCGGGTTCTATTCCCGCTCACGGCCAAAATGGTGAATGGTGCCGGTTGTTGTTGGTGAGTGTGTGCGAGTGAGTGAGTGCGCGCGTGAGTGAGAGTGAATGAGAGTGAGTGCGAGTGAATGAGTGAGTGTGCGTGAGTGAACGAGTGAGTGTGCGTGAGTGAACGAGTGAGTGAGTGAACGAGTGAGTGAGAGTGAACGAGAGTGGGTGAACGAGTGTGCGAGTGAGTGAACGAGTGATTGTGCGAGAGTGAACGAGTGAACGAGTGAACAAGTGAGTGAGAGTGAGTGAGTGTGAGTGAGTGAAAGTGAACGAGTGTGAGAGTGAGTGTGAGTGAGTGTGAGTGAGTGAAAGTGAATGAGTGAGGTGAGAGTGAATGAGTGAGGTGAGAGTGAATGAGTGAGATCACGTGAACGAGTGAGTGAGATCACATGAACGAGTGAGTGTGAACGAGTGAGTGAGTGTGCGTGAGTGAGAGTGAGTGAGAGTGAATGAGTGAGTGTGCATGAGTGAGCGAGTGAAGTGAGAGTGAATGAGTGAGTGTGCATGAGTGAGCGAGTGAGGTGAGAGTGAATGAGTGAGTGTGAGAGTGAGTGAGTGAGCGTGAGTGAGTGAGCGTGAGTGAGTGAGCGTGCTTGAGAGTGAGTGAGTGAGCGTGAGTGAGTGAGAGTGAATGAGTGAGTGAGTACGCGCGTGAGTGAGTGTGCGAGTGCCATGGAGCGCTCCGTGCCGCCCCCCCCACCCCGCCGCCGTTTGGCATCGTGACACAAAAAGGTCTCCGAGGGTCGTGACCCCAACCCGGCCGGGCGAATGACGCCACATTCCTCCGGTCACCACCACCACCACCCCCCCTCAGCCCTCACCTCTCTCTCTCCCTCCCATCTCTGTGTCCGCAATGTCACCCCGTCCTGAGGGAGGGATTTCGGGTTCTCTTCTCGGCGTTGGCTGGCAGTGGGAATATCTTTTCCGTTTACTCTGCGAACTCGCCTAAAAAAAAGTTTGGAATTTCTGAAATTTTCGTGTGTGTTGCGCTGCCCGTTTTGTGCATGCGTGGCCGACGCTCTCTCTCTCTCTCTCCATCTTACACCGCCGCCACCACCACCGCTGCCACCACCACCGCCGCCACTGCCACCACCGCCGCCACTGCCACCACCGCCGCCACCGCTGCCACCACCACCACCGCCACCACCGCTGCTGCCACTGCCACCACCGCCACCACCGCTGCCGCCGCCACCGCCACCACTGCCAACACCACCACCACCATCACCACCATCGCCGCCACCACCGCCACCACTGCCACCACCACCACCACCGCGCCGTGCATTTCAGTCGAGGTATTGCCGCCCAAACGGTACTTGTCACAATATAGGTTTTTGGGTCGGATCGCGTTATTTTCAATGTGTCGTAACCCTCCACCACCCGACACGGCCAATCAGTAAAAAATGTGTCACGTTTTTTTCAAAGGACAAAATAATTCACTTCATTAGCCCACCGGTGTGTGTTGAAGAGAGAATCAACAGCATTTTAAAATTTAACTTTACCGAAAAAATTTGACTTTACCGAAAGAACCAAGAAGATGAATCCCTGTGGTCACGAAAGCTTTACATCGAAAATTTGAGTAGTACGACGTTTCGCTGGTAATTACAATCAGGCTTCATCGGGCAAGAATGGTGAAGCTCTCCTGTTTGCTCTCGGTCTTAAATATAGACCAGCATCGGCAGGGTGACGTCATCATTTAATTCAATCTGGTGCAGTGATTCGATTCACTTGTCAGTTTAGCAGTAGAATCTCCTACCCCGGGCACGCACACCCCCCGAGTCTTGAAGCTGCAACCCCCCCGTGCCTTCCGATGTTAGGACGCCCGACTGGGAGCTGTGCATACTCTTAGTTTTTTCGGTAAAGTCACGTAGGTAAGATTTTAAAAAAAATTAAAATTAATTGATGCAGCAAATCTGGCTGTGACGGTCCCACCTGATGACGGAGACTTGTGTTGCCTCCGAAACGTCGTGATTTTTATTATTTTATTAATTTCAATTGTTTTTTACCTACGTGACTTTACCGAAAAAACTAAGAGTATGAATCCGCAGCACGAAAGCTTCAAATCTAGAATTAGGGAGCTGTGCACTTTTAAATCCAGATTGAAAAGATTTTCTTTTAGAAGTTGTTGCTTGTTGTTTTGTGTTAGTTTGTTGTCCCGCCTCCGTACCGACGATAAACACGGTTGGCTACGTACGGTGCAAAAGAAGTTCAACATACGACACTGTACAATGCACACGACACGATAAACTACATACTACACTACACGCTACACGAGAGACAACGATACACCACACGAGTATATACTACACTACTATACACACTACACTACTATGCTGCACTCACCACTATGCTGCACACTACACTATGCACTACACTAGTATACACTACACTATACACTACACCACTATGCTGCACACTACACTATACACTACACTATGCACTACACTACTATACACTACACTATACACTACACCACTATGCTGCACACTACACTATGCACTACACTACTATACACTACACTATACACTACACCACTATGCTGCACACTACACTATACACTACACTATGCACTACACTACTATACACTACACTATACACTACACCACTATGCTGCACACTACACTATGCACTACACTACTATAAACTACACTACTATACACTAGTATACACTACACTATACACTACACCACTATGCTGCACACTACACTATGCACTACACTACACTATGTACTACACTACTATGCACTACACTAGTATACACTACACTATACACTACACCACTATGCTGCACACTACACTATGCACTACACTACTATACACTACACTATACACTACACCACTATGCTGCACACTACACTATGCACTACACTACTATACACTACACTATGCACTACACTACTATACACTACACTATGCACTACACTACTATACACTACACTATACACTACACCACTATGCTACACACTCCACTATACACAACGATACACTACACGAGTATATACTCCACTACATTATACACTACACTAAGCACTACACTACTATACTCTACATTATACACTACACTATACACTACTCCACTATGCACTACACTACTATACACTACACTATGCACTACACTAGTATACACTACACTATGCACTACACTACTGTACACTGCACTACACTACACTACTATACACTACACTAGTATACACTACTATACACACTACACTACTATTCACTAGTATACACTACACTATACACTACACTATACACTACACTAGTATATACTACACTATACACTACACCACTATGCTACACACTCCACTATGCACTACACTACTATACACTACACTAGTATACACTACACTATGCACTACACTAGTATACACTACACTAGTATACACTACACTACTATACACTACACTATACACTACACTACTATACACTACACTATACACTACACTATACACTACACTAGTATACACTACACTATACACTACACTAGTATACACTACACTATGCACTGCACTATACACTACACTAGTATACACTACACTACTACACACTACACTATACACTACACTACTATACACTACACTATACACTACACACACTACACTATACACTACACTAGTATACACTACACTATATACACTACTACACTATACACTATACTATACACTTATACACTATACACTACAGTATACACTACACTATACACTACACTATACACTACACTAGTATATACTACACTATACACTACACCACTATGCTACACACTCCACTATGCACTACACTAGTATACACTACACTAGTATACACTACACTATGCACTACACTAGTATACACTACACTAGTATACACTACACTACTATACACTACACTATACACTACACTACTATACACTACACTAGTATACACTATACTACACTAGTATACACTACACTATACACTACACTAGTATACACTACACTATGCACTGCACTAGTCTACACTACACTAGTATACACTACACTACTACACACTACACTATACACTACACTACTATACACTACACACACTACACTATACACTACACTACTATACACTACACATACACTACACTATACACTACACTATACACTACACTATACACTACACTATGCACTGCACTAGTCTACACTACACTAGTATACACTACACTACTATACACTACACTATACACTACACTACTACACACTACATACACTACACACTACACTATACACTACACTACTATACACTACACTATACACTACACTATACACTACACCACTCTATTACATTGAGAACTCATTTTTTTAGAACTGCTTTTTGTGTTTAGTTTGTACTCCCCCCCCAGTACCTCTGATTAGCAATAATCCGTCCATCCGTCGTACATGGAGGTGGGCTGGGTGGGGAGGGCTGGGTGGGGAGGGTGGGGAGGGGCTGGGTGGGAGGGTGGGGAGGGCTGGGTGGGANGGTGGGGAGGGGCTGGGTGGGGAGGGGCTGGGTGGGGCTGGGTGGGGGTGGAGGGGTGGGGCTGGGTGGGGAGGGGCTGGTCACCCCGTGGTGCCCTTATAAAACTCAACGTTTAACCTACTCACGCCGGCTTGTGCCCGCCCTCACAGTCGGGCATATTTGCGGAATACACCACGCCGCCGTTGACCCTGCAGGCCATTGACCGAGCAACCCAACGTTCCTACCAGCTCCCTCCGCATGAATGTGTTAAGGGATCTTGATGCTGCTGCTGCTGTCTGCTCGTTACCCGTGGCCCTCTGGTGGATTCGTCGATGTTGGTGTGGGACCTTTCCACATCAAAATATAACAAAAGGTATAACACGTAGGCAATCGCGGCCAATATCATCCGTAAAACATTTTATATTTACGCGATTTAACCCCCAAAAAAATCTGTATTAAGGATAACAATGGGTTTTACCTTTCTGGCAATAATGAGTGTTCGGATTCATACTTTTAGTTATGTCGGTAAAGTCATGTAGGTAAAAAAAATGAAATTAAAATTAATAAAAATNAAAAAATAAAAATCATGACGTTTCGGAGGCAACACAAGTCTCCGTCATCAGGAATCCGTCATATAAATCTGGCTGTGACGGTCCCACCTGATGACGGAGACTTGTGTTGCCTCCGAAACGTCGTGATTTTTAAATCCTTTATATTAAGTTCACTTGCTTGCTTGCGCGCTTACGACCGTGCAAATCTTTCGGTCGTTTTTTAACCCACTTCCCGTGATCCAATCGAGCTGACATTTTGCACACAGACTCGTTGTGCGTGACAATTAATGTTCGTGAAAAACATTTTCCAAAATTTTTCACTTTTTAGGTTTTTTTTTTTCATATTTAATTACCAATTGATAAAAATGAAACTCTTACTCAAGAAAAACAGAAATGAATAATACAATATAACCGATGCCACGCATATAAAGGATTTATAGTGAAAAACTTTGTTTTTACGGGTTAATTTATTATTTTTTATTTTTATTAATTTTAATTTCATTTTTTTTACCTACGTGACTTTACCGAAAAAACTAAGAGGATGAATCCTTGCAGTCACGAAAGCTTCAAATCTAGAATTGTGTTCGGATGTTAAAACACCAAACAGGGAATCCTTTTTCAAGGAACCATGTTCCGCATTAACCAGACACGCTGCTTTGTGGTGAACATGCCAACACAAAACAAACGCAGCTTTTTAAACTGGTACAAACTGACACCTTTATACAAGGCATCATGTTTGCAATAACCACAACACAAGTAGTCAAAAATGCAAACAAAAAGAAACAACTCTGATGATGATAATAATATGCACTGTCGTTGAAGTTGATTGGTCCACACCCGAGACGGCTTTCTTTAGAGCCTAGTCCCCATTGGTGTTGGACCAGATGACACCAAAAGGCGTACAACTCAAACACAGTGCAATATCAGAGAATTGAGAGCTCGGGGTAAGCATTTACACTATGAGATCTGTTTTACCAGTAGCAAAATATAGTAGTAGGTTTTTACCCTTTTAAACTGGTACAAAACTGACACCTTTATACAAGGAATCATGTTTGCAATAACCACAACACAAGCAGTCAAAAATGCAAACAAAAAGAAGCAACTCTGATAATGATAATAATATGCACTGTCCAAACATGATGCCTTGTATAAAGGTGTCAGTTTTGTACCAGTTTTAAAGGGTAAAAACCTACTACTATATTTTGCTAGGTCGACCCAGCCTCAAATGAGTACCTGGTGCGGTGTGTAAACATCTCCATTTGTGTTGCTCGCCACGCACCTCATCGTGTGCCACCGTGCCGGCCTTCATAGGCGCTGCTACTCCCTAAGCAGCACTTGCCTCAACAGTAATTTACAGGCTATACGGGGGATCTTTGTTTGTTCTTTGTTGTGATGGGACGATAGCGGTCTTCTTCATCTCATCACCTTAAAGTGATCTTATTCTTGGTTCTTTTGGTAAAGTCACGTAGAAGGGAAATAATAAAATAATAAAAATGAAAACAAAATAATTCTCACGACGTTTCGGCCACAACGCAAGCAGCCGTCCTCAGGTGAAGAACAGGTCTGTCGGAAAGACAGCGTCTGAATGGGACGCTGTCTGAATGGGACGCTGTCTTTCCGACAGACCTGTTCTTCACCTGAGGACGGCTGCTTGCATTGTGGCCGAAACGTCGTGAGAATTATTTTTTTTTTATTTTTTCCCTTCTACGTGACTTTACCGAAAGACCAAGAAGATGAATCTGCAGTCACGAAAGCTTTCAATCGAAACCTAAACTGAGTTGTGTACTCTTTTTCAGACGCGACCTGGCTCTCCAAGTGATAGCTCAACGAAGTGGCTTATCAACAGTGGACATTTATATCGGCCAAATGCTCTGAACGCACGTTTCTTGAGGGGGAAAAACGGAGGACCGAGAGACCACGGGGAAAGGCACGCAGACGTACAGCAGCAGAGGTCGCAACCGGTACCCGATCCGTACCCTACCGATACCCGGCTACCCGTACCCTACCCGATACCGGCTCGGCCGTACGGGTGCCGTTTGCGACCCTGGTGCGGCCGGATCCGGGTACGGGTGCCGTGAGTCACTGGTGAGTAACCGTTTGTACTCATTTCGGGTGGGTACGGGTGGGCGGGTCCGTACCCGGCCGAGTACAGCCATTTGCGACCCTGGTGCGGAGGGTACGGGTACGGGTAAGGAATCAAAACCCGTTTGCACCTCGTACAGCAGGCATCAGGGTGGAATCGAACCCACGAACTTCTGCATTCCAGACGAGGGAGATAACATCTCCCGGCGACCATTGCACTCCTACTTAGTATCTCGTTTTGAGTGTCGTTCCCTGCCTGATGCGCCTACTCGCCCGCTCGCCCGCCCACTCACTCTCAGCAACGGGACAGTAACGCTTTTCGCGATGGGGAACACGGCCAGCGCGTCACCNGACACCCACCCACGCTCGCTCCCTGGCTCCCATCCACCCACCANCCCAGGCACCGGAGATCCGCCCACCCTCCCAGCCACCACCCACACTCCACTCACACCCACTCGCACCCACCCAACCCACCACAAACCCAAAAAGCCACCCACCCAGCCACGCCACCACGGCACACACACACNGACACACGCNTGAACACACATGCACACCACACATGCACACGCACACGCACACCACACATGCACACATACACACATGCACACGCACCATGCACACAGCACACACGCNGAACACACACGCACCATGCACAGCACACGCACACATGCAAAGACAAAGATCCCCCGTAGCCTTAAGACTGTTGGGGCAAGTGCTGTTAGCGAGCACCTATGAAGGCCGCCACGGCACACGAGGGGTTGGGTGGCCAGCACCACGCCCGGCCGCCTTTGTCTCCCTAGTGGCGATGTTTACACACACCGGGTACTCATTTGAGGTTGAGTCGACCTAGGGGAGGCCCAGGACCGGTTCAGATAATCGTCACCGGTGTTGGCCGTGAGCGGGAATCGAACTCTGATCGCCGGGTTCGTAGCGCCGCGTAGCGCTAATCGCTACACTACCGCTCCCCACATGCACACACACGTGGACACACACATGGAAACAGCGGACACACACAAACACACCCGCAGACACACGGTCACACACACGGTGGCTACACTCGGTGTGATTCAGGCGGACCCCCCTCCGTCACCGCCACCCGCACCACCACCACCAAACCGCTGGTCCCGTCTGCGGCGCGGAAACAATGGCATTCCATCTCGGGAGGAAATCCTCTGGTTCCGTGTGGCTTCCACACCATAAATAGTCGTGGCTGCGGCCAGCCAGCGGGGGCCCCATGAGGCCAGAGATGCGTGAAGAGGAGTAGGAAGAGGAGTAGGAAGAGGAGTAGGAAGATGAGGATGAGGAGGAGGAGGAATCACTGCAGATAGCACGGTACCGTCGCGAATCGTCGCAGCTTCTGTGCGGAGGCGTCGGGGAACTTCTCTTTAAAAACCGAAACCAAAAAGTCGTCGCTGTAAATATTCTCGCTTGTGTTCGGCGTTTGTTTTTGTTGTGGGGCGCACGATCTCCAGAGTGAGCGGATCTCCAGCGGTGGAGAGGGGTGGGGTAGGTGGTGGTGGGGAGAGGATGACTCGTAGCCCAGACTCGGCCGGAGTGGCGCACGAGCGGGCTGGTGACAGCGGGCTGGGTCCGTGTCGGTGAAGAGTGAGTGAGGTTGGTGAGTGACTTGAGGATGAGTCTGTCTCGGTGACGAGTTCGTGAGTGACTTAAAGATGAGTCTGTCTCGGTGAGGAGTGAGTGAGTTAGTGAGTGACTTAAGGATAAGTCTGTCTCAGTGAGGAATTAGTGGGTGACATAGGGATGAGTGAGTGTTGAGGAGTGAGTGAGGTTAGTGAATGACTTGAGGATGAGTCTGTCACGGTGAAGAGTGAGTGAGGTTAGTGAGTGACTTGAGGATGAGTCTGTCTCGGTGAGGAGTTCGTGAGTTAGTGAGTGATGTAGAGATGATTCTGTGTCAGTGAGGAGTTGGTGAGTGACGTAGGGATGAGTGAGTGTCACAGTGAAGAGTTAGTGAGTGAGTAGGGATGAGTGTCACAGTGAGGAGTTAGGGAGTTAGTGAGTGCTGAAGGATTAATCTGCCTCGGTGAGGAGTTCGTGAGTTGGCGAGTGACGTAGGGATGAGTGTATCAGTGAGAGTTAGTGAGTGATGTAGGGATGAGTCTGTGTCAGTGTGGAGTTAGTGAGTGACGTAGGGATGAGTGAGTGTTACAGTGAGGAGTTGGGGAGTTAGTGAGTGATGTAGGGATGAGTGTCACAGTGAGGAGTTGGTGAGTTAGTGAGTGACATAGAGATGAGTCTGTGTCAGTGAGGAGTGACTGAGTTAGTGAGTGACGTAGGGATGAGTGAGTGTCACAGTGAGGAGTTGGGGAGTTAGTGAGTGACGTAGGGGTGAGTGTCACAGTGAGGAGTTAGGGAATTAGTGAGTGACGTAGGGATGAGTCTGTCTCCACGAGGTCTCGGTGAGTGAGTGATGTAGCGATGCCGTGTCATTTTCTGACATCTGTATAAGACGTCCTGAGCCAGTGAGTTGGCGAGTGACGTAGCGATGAGTCGGTCTGTGTGTCACTGCTTCTGGCTCGTGGAAGCTGCCCTGTCCCCACGTCCGGTCGGGATGGAGCAGACTGCACCCCGTTGCGTCTGCATTCGCTCCTCGGTTCTCTCCGCTACGGCCGCAGCGTGACGAGGTGTGATATAATGTGTCTGGTGTGACGCGGCGTGGTGTAGGTCTGGTGTGACGAGTTGTGGTGTGTGACGAGATGTGATATGGGAGGTGGTATCGGTCTGGTGTGACGAGGCGTGGTGTGTGACGAGTTGTGGTGTGTGACGAGTTGTGGTGTGTGACGAGATGTGATATGGGAGGTGGTATCGGTCTGGTGTGACGAGGCGTGGTGTGTGACAGGGCATGGTGTGTGACGAGGGGCAGTGTGTGATGAGGTGTGGAGAGGTACCAGAAGTCGCAAACGGGTTTTGATTCCTTACCCGTACTCGTACCCGGCCGCACCAGGGTCGCAAACGGGTACCCTACCCGTACCCGGCCGGGTACGGGTAGGTTACGGGTATCGGGTACCCGATTGCGACCTCTGGGATGAAGCCATGTTGCAGGCGCGGGTGGGTTGATTCTAGGAACTTGAATTGTGAGAAGAGACAAATGAGTGACAAACAGTTACTCACCAGTGACTCACGGCCTACCCGTACCCGGCCGCACCAGGGTCGCAAACGGGTACCCGTACCCGGCTGGTACGGGTAGCCGGGTATCGGGTAGGGTACGGGTATCGGGTACCCGGTTGCGACCTCTGAGGGGTACTGCTGTGAGGTATGGTGCCAAGTTAGACGTGGTGTGACGAGGTGGGGGTTGTGAGGTGTGGTGTGCGCTGTGGGCTGTCACGTTCGTGAAATGTTAACTACCTCAACCCCTAGTGTGCAGGGGGTCGTGTGTTTATCCCGACCCTGACGCCTGCTGTACATTTCACACCTGTGAACCTATACTGTTTACCCGTGTTGTTGTACACGGGGATTAGGTTCATACGGCGTACAGCCGTTTGAATACAGGACATTTTTTGTTGTCTATTTGTTTGTGTTTCTCCCTTGTGATGGGACTTTGTAGGATGAACGTTGAGATTTGTACGGGCACGGGTGATCAATAAGGTCTGAGTTGGTCTGTAATAAGGTAGGGCACTGATAAGGGGTTGACGGGTTTGATATTTGGATGTTAACACGTCACCTGGTACACAGGAGGTTGTGGGTTCGATCCCGAATCTGACGCCTGCTGTACATTTGGAGTCTGCGTCTCTCTCCCCGGGTCTCTTCTGTTTTTCCCTCCAACACTCAGAAACATGCGTTTTAAGTATTTGGCTGCTATAATTCCACGTGATGATAGGGTTTAGTAACTGCAGCTACATACTATACATTCCTTCCCTTTGTTAATGCTACCCCTACTCCTGATGCTGCTAATCCTGCATAATGCACGGGCATAATATGACTTTGAAACCCCCCGCCCACCTCCTACGCATTTCACAAGTAGTACTAATCCATATCTGCCTTTCCCATAAATATGCTAAATTCCTCTTGATATGCAAATTTTTTGTCAAGGCGCTCTTCCCTCCAACCCAGCTTAAATATACGCTCCAAGCCTGGTGGTGTTCATTCAGACGCTGTCTTCTCGACAGACCTGTTCTTCACCTGAGGACGGCTGCTTGCGTTGTGGCCGAAACGTCGTGAGAATTATTTTATTATGTTTTTTTTTATTATTTCCCTTCTACGTGACTTTACCGAAAGAACCAAGAAGATGAATCCCTGCAGTCACGAAAGCTTTAAATCGAAATAAGCCACTTTGTTGAGCTATCATTTGCGGCAAGGTCGCTTCTGTTTAAAGAGCTACACGGCTCAGTGGGCCTTCCCTAATAAAGAATGAAGGAGTAAAATAGTGTTAATTGTATTTTACCCTTCTATCTGGCAACTAAACTGACACCTTTTTTTACAAGGAGTCATGTTTGCATAGACCACAATACCTGCAGTCATAATGCAAACAAAAAACATAACTCTGATAATGACATGCACTGTCCTTGAAGTTGATTGGTCCACACCCGAGACAGCTTTTATTAGAGCCTAGTCTCACATGGTGTTGGACCAGATGACGCCAAAAGGCGCACAACTCAAAGACAACGCACCATCAGAGTATGAGAGCTCGGGGTAAGCATTTACACCATTGGTATCTCATTTGCCAGTACAAAATATGATAATTGTTTTTTTACCCTTCTATCTAGCAACAAAACTGACACCTTTTTTACAAGGAGTCATGTTTGCATAGACCACAATACCTACAGTCGTAATGCAAACAAAAAACACAACTCTGATAATGTATGCACTGTCCTTGAAGTTGATTGGTCCACACCCGAGACAGCTTTCCTTAGAGCCTAGTCTCACATGGTGTTGAACCAGATTACGCCAATAGGTGCACAACTCAAAGACAACGCACCATCAGAGTATGAGAGCTCCTGGCAAGCATCTACACTATGGGAACCTCATTTGCCAGTAAAAATATGATAATTGGTTTTTTACCCTTCTATCTGGCAACAAAACTGACACCTTTTTACAACGAGTCATGTTTGCATAGACCGCAATACCTGCAGTCATAATACAAACAAAAGAACACAACTGATAATGTATGTGCACTGTCCTTGAAGTTGATTGGTCCACACCCGAGACAGCTTTCCTTAGAGCCTCGTCTCACATGGGTTGGACCAGATGACGTCAAAAGGCGCACAACTCAAAGACAATGCGCAATCAGAGTATGAGAGCTCTAAATCCTTTATATGCGTGGCGGCTAGAGTCCTCTCGTCCTCTGGCTTGAGATGGCTGCCACCTATGGGTCAGATGAGTGTCTGCCAGCATTAAGCAATTGGTAATTAAATATTTTTAAAAAATTCCCTAAACATTGTAAAATTTTGGAAATTTTTTTTCACGAAAATTAATTGTCACGCACAACGAGTCTGTGTGGAAAATGTCAGCTCGATTGGATCACGGGAAGTGGGTTAAAAAACGACCGAAAGATTTGCACGGTCGTAAGCAAACAAGCAAGCACTCAAGCACGCAAGCAAGCAAACTTAATATAAAGGATTTAAAAAAGGCGTCAGTTTTGTTGCCAGATAAAAGGGTAAAAAAACCAATTATCATATTTTTTACTGCCAAATGAGGTTCCAATGGAGTAAAATAGTGTCACTGTGTAGGGGTTCTACAAGGTTGGGGGTGTAGCGCAGAGTGACGAGAGGTTAGGGTATGGCGTCGACGTGTGAGTGACTAGGTGGGGTATGGTGCACAGAGTTTAATTGCAGCGTGGTAAGGTGTGGAACACGTGTGTGCGGTGTGTGTGCACGTGTGTGTGGAGCAGTGGTTGCAGCGGTTAGCGCTACGCTGCGCTACGAACCCAGCAACTCGAGTTCGATCACCGCTCGCTATCAACACCGGTGACGATTATCTGAACCGGTCCTGCGCCTTCCCTAGGTGGACTCAGCCTCAAATGAGTGCGTAGAAACATCGCCACTGGGGAGACAAAGGCGGCCGGGCGTGGTGCTGGCCACCCACCCCCCTTTTGTGTGCCACAGTGCCGGTAGCCTTCATAGGTGCTGCTCGCTAACAGCACTTGCCCCAACAGTCTGTTACAGGCTGTACGGGGGTCTTTGTCTTTTGTGCCATTGTTCTTCGTGTAGACAATGGCAAACTGCCTTCTGTTGAATTTCGATTTAAAGCTTTCGTGACTGCAGGGATTCATCTTCTTGGTTTTTTCGGTAAAGTCACGTAGAAGGGAAGTAATAAAATAATAAAAATAAAACATAATAAAATAATTCTCACGACGTTTCGGCCACAACGCAAGCAGCCATCCTCAGGTGAAGAACAGGTCTGTCGGAAAGACAGCATCTGAATGACAGAACTGTTCTTCATAATAAAATACAATTCTCACGACGTTTCGGCCACAACGCAAGCAGCCGTCCTCAGGTGACGCTGTCTTCTCGACAGACCTGTTTCTTCACCTGAGGGACGGCTGCTTGCGTTGTGGCCGAAACGTCGTGAGAATTATTTTATGATGTTTTATTTTTATTATTTTATTACTTCCCTTCTACGTGACTTTACCGAAAGAACCAAGAAGATGCCTTATGTTGAGTTTTTATTTTCAGGTCCATTGCTCATCAGTGGTGGGCCCAAGTGCTGTCTGAGCTTATACCGGGTGGAGTTTGGGGTGCGGGGGACACCTTCATTTGTGTGCCTGTGGGCCATTGGTCCTGTCTCCAAAACAAGAATCATACATTTGCATGTGTATACGTGCGTCTGTGTGTCTGTGTGTCTGTGTGTGTGTCTTGTGCCGCCCTCCAACAACAACGGAGGGCGGAGGAGCGACGCTCACAACAACGAGCGGAGCGCCGGGTGTCTAAAGCACAGCAAGTTGTTACAGTAGGGGGCACAGGTGGTGCATCAGCCAGTCATCTCGGTCATCTCGGTCTGTCGACCCGTGGCAACTGGGTCTGCCCCGTGACCTCCTGCCAGCGGGTGTTCGACACTTCACGTGGCCTCAAGGTGCACATGGCCTGGCACAAGCGTCGTGGTGACGTCACCGCCACTTAGTGGCGAATGGCGGTTGTTGTTGGTGTGTGGGGAGCGGTGGTGCAGCGGTTAGCGCTAAGCTGCACTACGAACCTGGCGACCCGGGTTCGATTCCCGCTCACGGCAAACACCAATGACGATTATCTGAACCGGTCCTGGGCCTCCCCTAGGTCGACTCAGCCTCAAATGAGTACCTGGTGCGGTGTCTAAACATCGCCACTAGGGGATAAAGGTGGCGCTGGCCACCCACCCCCTCGTGTACCGTTCCGGCCTTCATAGGTGCTCGCTAACAGCACTTGCCCCTACAGTCTGTTAAGGCTATATGGGTTTTGATTCCTTACCCGTACCCGGCCGCACCAGGGTCCCAAACGGGTACCCGTACCCTACCCGATTGCGACCTCTGGGATGAAGCCATGTTGCAGGCGCGGGTGGGTTGATTCTAGGAACTTGAATTGTGAGAAGAGACAAGACGTTGGGAAATGAGTGACAAACGGTTACTCACCAGTGACTCACGGCTACCCGGACCCGGCCGCACCAGGGTCGCAAACGGGTACCCGTACCCGGCCGGGTACGGGTAGCCGGGTATCGGGTAGGGTACGGGTATCGGGTACCCGATTGCGACCTCTGGGATGAAGCCATGTTGCAGGCGCGGGTGGGTTGATTCTAGGAACTTGAATTGTAAGAAGAGACACAAGACGTTGGGAAATGAGTAACAAACAGTTACTCACCAATGACTCACGGCCTACCCGTACCCGACCGGGTAAGGGTAGCCGGATATCGGGTAGGGTACGGGTATCGACCCGGTTGCGACCTCTGCTCATCACCTCCCGTTGTATCGCCAGAGAATGTAAAAAAAAAAACCTCTTCTTATTTCCCCCCCCCATCCTTTGTCTTTGTTTATTACAGCACTTGCCCCAGCGGCTTGCTAAAGGTCTACCCCGGGGGGACACCTCTGCCTCTCTTGTGTCTCGTTGACAGACGGCGGGGGCGAGGAGGGCAGGCGGCAGGCCGGTCACGCACGCCTCGGCGAGCTGCTGCTTGCGCTCAAGCGCACGCTGGCCCGGCACCCGGCGCTGAGCTTGCGGGAGATACTCACCGCCACCGGCGCCCTCATCACCAGGGTCAAAGGTAACGGTCACCCCTGTAATTAATAAATACATTATATAGTTTATACAGTACGGTACCGTAAATTGCTCTGTTTTGCTAAATTATCACCATTCTTTAAGACTCCTGGGTAGGCTATTTTTGACTTATGATGGGGTTGTTGTAACACATCTCCATTGTAAGTAGAGGACTACCTATACCTTGATCAAATAAAAAATAGTTTAGTTCTAGAATGGGCCTCGATGGGCCTAAATTCCTGGTCAAATTAAAAATAGTTTAGTTTTAGAACGGGCCTCATTGAGCCTAAATACCTGGTCATATAAAAAATAGTTTAGTTTTAGAATGGGCCCTGATGGGCCTAAATACCTGGTCAAATTAAAAATAGTTTAGTTCTAGAATGAGCCTCAATGAGCCTAAATACCTGGTCAAATTAAAAATAGTTTAGTTTTAGAATGGGCCTCATTGAGCCTAAATACCTGGTCATATAAAAAATAGTTTAGTTTTAGAATGGGCCCTGATGGGCCTAAATACCTGGTCAAATTAAAAATAGTTTAGTTCTAGAATGGGCCTCGATGGGCCTAAATTCCTGGTCAAATTAAAAATAGTTTAGTTTTAGAACGGGCCTCATTGCCTAAATACCTGGTCAATAAAAATAGTTTAGTTTTAGAATGGGCCCTGATGGGCCTAAATACCTGGTCAAATTAAAAATAGTTTAGTTCTAGAATGGGCCTCGATGGGCCTAAATTCCTGGTCAAATTAAAATAGTTTAGTTTTAGAACGGGCCTCATTGAGCCTAAATACCTGGTCATATAAAAATAGTTTAGTTTTAGAATGGGCCCTGATGGGCCTAAATACCTGGTCAAATTAAAAATAGTTTAGTTCTAGAATGAGCCTCAATGAGCCTAAATACCTGGTCAAATTAAAAATAGTTTAGTTTTAGAATGGGCCTCATTGAGCCTAAATACCTGGTCATATAAAAAATAGTTTAGTTTTAGAATGGGCCCTGATGGGCCTAAATACCTGGTCAAATTAAAAATAGTTTAGTTCTAGAATGGGCCTCGATGGGCCTAAATTCCTGGTCAAATTAAAAATAGTTTAGTTTTAGAATGGGCCTGAATGTGCCTCTAAATACCTGGTCAAATTAAAAATAGTTTAGTTTTAGAAAGGGCCCTAATGGGCCTAAATACCTGGTCAAATAAAAATAGTTTAGTTCTAGAATGGGCCCTGATGGACCTAAATACCTGGTCATATAAAACATAGTTTAGTTTTAGAATGGGCCCTGATGTGCCTAAATACCTGGTCAAATTTAAAATAGTTTAGTTTTAGAATGGGCCTCAATGGGCCTCTAAATACTTGTTCAAATAAAAAATAGTTTAATTTTAGTTCCGACCGGAGACGGAGAGACGCTTCTCGGATTTGTCCTCCGAGCCAACGGGTTCCTTCGTGGGTGGCGAGGAAGAAGAGGGGGTGGGTGGGGGTGGTGGAAGTGGGGGGGGGCGGTGGGGGGCAGAGGTGGATGGCTGGGTAAATAATAAACATAGCGAAAATAAAAACGGAAATAAATCTTCTTTTTCTGTTGCTGTGGCTGTTGATGTAGGGTGGCAACAGCAGTTTTTTTTTTAACAACGCGGTGTTCGATGAGCCGGGTGATTGCATGCAGTGGGTGCATCATTGTCGCTGCTGAGATGATAATGGGTTTCTGTGTCTGTGTTTGAGTCTATAGGTCTCAGTGCGGGTCTGTGGGTCTGTGTGTGAGTTTATGGGTCTCTGAGCCTATGGGTCTCCGTGTGAGTCTATGGGTCTCTGTGTCAGTCTGTTTGTCTCTGAGCCTATGGGTCTCTGTGTGAGTCTTTGTCTCTGAGCCTATGTGTCTCTGTGTGAGTCTATGGGTCTCTGTGTGAGTTTGTGTGTCTCTGAGCCTATGGGTCTCTGTGTGAGTCTGTGTGTCTCTGACCTATCGGTCTCTGTGTGAATCTGTGTGACTTTGTGTGAGTCTATGGGTCTCTGTGTGAGTCTGTGTGTCTCTGTGTGAGTCTATGGATCTCTGTGTGAGTCTGTGTCTCTGAACCTATGGGTCTCCGTGTGAGTCTGTGTGTCTCTGAGCCTATGGGTCTCTGTGTGAGTCTGTGTGTCTCTGAGCCTATGGGTCTCCGTGTGAGTCTGTGTGTCTCTGAGCCTATCGGTCTCCGTGTGAGTCTGTGTGTCTCTGAGTCTATGGGTCTCTGTGTGAGTCTTTGGGTCTCGATGTGAGTCTGTGTGTCTCTAAGCCTATGGCTCTCCGTGTGAGTCTGTGTGTCTCTGAGCCTATGGGTCTCTGTGTGAATCTGTGTGTCTCTCAGCCTATGGGTCTCTGTGTGAGTCTATTTGTCTCTGAGCCTATGGGTCTCTGTGTGAGTCTGTGTGTCTCTCAGCCTATGGGTCTCTGTGTGAGTCTATTTGTCTCTGAGCCTATGGGTCTCTGTGTGAGTCTGTGTGTCTCTGAGCCTATGGCTCTCTGTGTGAGTCTGTGTGTCTCTGTCTTCTTCTTTGCATGGCTGACGGCGCGCGACTCTGACGGCGCGCAAGTCCGCACGGCCAGATGATCCCAGGCCCGATGGAAAGTGCGCCAGCCAGAGCGGCGATTGCCGCCGTGCGTCCGACCTCGCGCGTTTTGACGTCCGCGCCGCTTGCGCGCGTTCGCCTACCANCCCCCCCCCCCCCCCCAGGCTACCCGTACGAGCGCTGCATCGGCGCCGACGAGCAGAAGCAGGGGATGATGCAGTCGGTGGACTCGCTGGCCCTCGCTTTCAGCAACAGGTGCGTCCGCACACGCCCCACCGGCACCGCCGCTGCTCCCCATCCGCACGCGTCAAGCGAGGACTTTGCTGTATGCACGTGTGTACGTGCGTGTGTGTGTGTGTTCAAGTGTGTGTGTGTGTGTCTGTGTGTTCACGTGTGTGTGTCTGTGTGTTCATGTGTGTGTGTGTGTCTGTGTGTTCAAGTGTGTGTGTCTGTGTGTGTGTGTGTCTGTGTGTGTGTGTCTGTGTGTTCAAGTGTGTGTGTGTCTGTGTGTTCACGTGTGTGTGTGTCTGTGTGTTCAAGTGTGTGTGTGTGTCTGTGTGTGTGTCTGTGTGTTCAAGTGTGTGTGTGTCTGTGTGTGTCTGTGTGTCTGTGTGTGTGTGTCTGTGTGTTCAAGTGTGTGTGTGTCTGTGTGTTCACGTGTGTGTGTGTCTGTGTGTTCAAGTGTGTGTGTGTCTGTGTGTTCACGTGTGTGTGTGTCTGTGTGTTCACGTGTGTGTGTGTCTGTGTGTTCAAGTGTGTGTGTGTGTCTGTGTGTTCAAGTGTGTGTGTGTGTGTGTCTGTGTGTTCACGTGTGTGTGTGTGTCTGTGTGTGTGTGTCTGTGTGTGTGTCTGTGTGTGTGTCTGTGTGTTCACGTGTGTGTGTCTGTGTGTTCACGTGTGTGTGTGTCTGTGTGTTCACGTGTGTGTGTGTCTGTGTGTTCAAGTGTGTGTGTCTGTGTGTGTGTCTGTGTGTGTCTGTCTGTGTGTTCAAGTGTGTGTGTGTTCAAGTGTGTGTGTACGTGTGTGTGTGTCTGTGTGTTCAAGTGTGTGTGTGTCTGTGTGTGTGTCTGTGTGTTCAAGTGTGTGTGTCTGTCTGTGTGTTCAAGTGTGTGTGTCTGTCTGTGTGTTCAAGTGTGTGTGTTCAAGTGTGTGTGTACGTGTGTGTGTGTGTCTGTGTGTTCAAGTGTGTGTCTGTGTGTGTGTCTGTGTGTTCAAGTGTGTGTGTGTCTGTGTGTTCAAGTGTGTGTGTGTGTGTGTGTGTCTGTGTGTTCAAGTGTGTGTGTGTCTGTGTGTTCAAGTGTGTGTGTGTGTGTCTGTGTGTTCAAGTGTGTGTGTGTCTGTGTGTTCAGTGTGTGTGTGTGTGTCTGTGTGTTCAAGTGTGTGTGTCTGTGTGTTCACGTGTGTGTCTGTGTGTCTGTGTGTTCAAGTGTGTGTGTCTGTGTGTGTGTCTGTGTGTGTGTGTCTGTGTGTGTGTGTGTCTGTGTGTGTGTCTGTGTGTGTGTGTGTGTCTGTGTGTGTGTCTGTGTGTTCACGTGTGTGTGTGTCTGTGTGTGTGTGTGTGTGTCTGTGTGTTAAAGTGTGTGTGTGTGTCTGTGTGTGTCTGTGTTTGTGTCTGTGTGTGTGTGTCTGTGTCTGTGTGTTCACGTGTGTGTGTGTGTCTGTGTGTTCACGTGTGTGTGTGTGTCTGTGTGTTCACGTGTGTGTGTGTCTCTGTGTTCAAGTGTGTGTGTCTGTCTGTGTGTTCAAGTGTGTGTGTGTGTCTGTGTGTTCACGTGTGTGTGTGTGTCTGTGTGTTCAAGTGTGTGTGTGTGTGTGTCTGTGTGTCTGTGTGTTCAAGTGTGTGTGTGTGTCTGTGTGTGTGTCTGTGTGTGTGTCTGTGTGTCACGTGTCTGTGTGTGTGTGTCTGTGTGTTCACGTGTGTGTGTGTCTGTGTGTGTGTCTGTGTGTTCAAGTGTGTGTGTGTGTCTGTGTGTTCAAGTGTGTGTGTGTGTCTGTGTGTTCAAGTGTGTGTGTGTGTCTGTGTGTTCAAGTGTGTGTGTGTCTGTGTGTTCAAGTGTGTGTGTGTGTACATGTGTTTGCGTCTGTATGCATGGGGAGGCGGTAGTGTGATAGCAGTTAGCGCTACGCTGCACTACGAACCCGGCAGCCAGAGTTTGATTCCCGCTCACGGCCAACACCGGTGACGATTGTCTGAACAGGTCCTGGGCCTCACCTAGGTCGATTCAGCCTAAAATTAGTACCTGGTGCGGTGTGTAAACATCGGCATTAGGAAGACAAAGGCGGGCAGGCGTGGTGTTAGCCACCCACCCCTTCGTGTGCCGTGCCGGCCTTTATAGGTGCTCGCTTAACAGCACTTGCCCCAGCAGTCTGTTAAGGTTATACGTGGGATCTTTGTCTTGTGTGTGTGTGTGTGTACGCGTGGTGCTGGCCACCTACCATCCACTCCCTGGTGTGCCGTTCAAGCCTTCATAGGTGCTGCTACTCGCTAACAGCACTTGCCCTCAACAGTTTGTTACAGGCTATATGGGGGCTCTTTGTCTTTGTGTGTGTGTGTGAGTTAACGAGCTCTCCGTGTCTCTTCCCCATCGCCTCGATCGCCATCATTGTCACCATCGTCACCACCATCATCACCGCCATCATCGTCACCGTCATTACCATCGTCACCGCCATCATCGTCACCGTCATTACCATCGTCACCACCGTCATCATCACCGTCATTACCATCGTCACCGCCATCATCATCGTAATCACCATCGCCATCATCACCGTAATCACCATCGCCATCATCACCGTCATAACCATCGTCACCATCGTCACCGCCATCACCATCGTCACCGCCATCACCATCATCACCGCCATCACCATCACCGTCATTACCATCGTCATCGCCATCATCATCGTAATCACCATCGCCATCATCACCGTCATAACCATCGTCACCATCGTCACCATCGTCACCATCGTCACCATCATCACCGCCATCACCATCGTCACCACCGTCATCATCACCGTCATTACCATCGTCACCGCCATCATCATCGTAATCACCATCGCCATCATTACCGTAATCACCATCGCCATCATCACCGTCATAACCATCGTCACCATCGTCACCGCCATCACCATCGTCACCGCCATCACCATCGTCATCGCCATCACCATCGTCACCACCGGTCACCATCACCGTCATTACCATCGTCATCGCCATCATCATCGTAATCACCATCGTCACCATCGTCACCATCATCACCATCGTCACCATCATCACCATCGTTACCATCATCACCGCCATCCCATCGTCACCACCGTCATCATCACCGTCATTACCATCGTCACCGCCATCATCATTGTAATCACCACCATCATCACCGTCATAACCATCGTCACCGCCATCATCATCACCATCGTCACCGCCATCACCATCGTCACCGCTATCACCATCGTCACCGTCACCACCATCACCATCATCACCATCGTCACCGCCATCACCATCGTCACCGCCATCACCATCGTCACCACCATCACCATCATCACCATCGTCACCGCCATCATGGTCGCAGTGTGACCGAGTTCCTGATGGGCGACTCTGAGGGCGCGTGGTCATCGCTACGGCAACAGCAGCACAGCCGGGTGAGGCTGGCCCCTCCCGTCCCTCCCCTTCCCCCACCTCTTCCTCCACCACCTCCACCACCACCTCCACCACGTCCACCACCACCTCCACCACCTCCACCACCTTCACCACCTCCTCCACCACCACCACCTCCACCACCTCCACCACCACCTCCACCACCACCTCCACCACCACCTCCACCACCACCTCCACCACCACCTCCACCACCACCTCCACCACCTCCTCTTCCCCCACCACCTCCACCTCCTCCACCACCTCCTCTTCCCCACCACCACCTCCACCACCTCCTCCACCTCCACCACACCACCACCACCTCCACCACCACCTCCTCTTCCTCCACTACCTCCTCCACCACCTCCACCACTCCACCACCTCCTCTTCCCCCACCACCTCTTTCCCCACCACCTCCCCACCACCTCCCCTACCACCTCCACCACCTCCACCACCTCCTCTTCCCCACCACCACCTCCTCCACCACCTCCACCACCTCCTCCACCACCTCCTCCACCACCTCCTTCATCACCACCTCCTCCACCACCTCCTCCACCACCTCCTTCATCACCACCTCCACCACCTCCTCCACCACCTCCTCCACCACCTCCTCCACCACCTCCACCACCTCCTCCACCACCTCCTCCACCTCCCCCACCACCTCCTCCACCACCTCCACCACCACCTCCACCACCTCCACCACCTCCTCCACCTCCTCCACCTCCTCCACCACCTCCACCACCTCCTCTTCCCCACCACCTCCTCCACCACCTCCTCCACCGCGCCGGTGCGGCTTGCTCGCATACCCGTGGACGTTTGCGTGAAATAGTTGAATTGTTAAATTCATCTTAATTGTTTCATCGAATCAGTTTACTTGATCTCTTTTTATTTAAATCCTTTATATTAAGTTCACTTGCTTGCTTGCGCGCTTACGACCGTGCAAATCTTTCGGTCGTTTTTTAACCCACTTCCCGTGATCCAATCGAGCTGACATTTTGCACACAGACTCGTTGTGCGTGACAATTTATTTTCGTGAAATTTTTTTTTCTCCAAAATTTTACACTTTTTAGGAAAAAGAAAATGATATTTAATTACCAATTGCTTAATGGTGGCATGCAATCATCTGACCCATAGGTGGCAGCCATCTCAAGCCAGAGGACGAGAGGACTCTAGCCGCCACGCATATAAAGGATTTATAGTGAAAAACTTTGTTTTTACGGGTTAATTTTAATTTCCCCACCACCCCCCACCACCACCACCACCTCCACCCTCCAACAGTCGCTGGAAAACCTGAGCGGGGAGAAGGAGGAGGAGGAGTGCAGGGAGCTGAGGGGAGGGACGATAAGGAAGATCCGGCCTTCGGTGAGGCCGGCATGTTTTCGAAAACGTTTTCGTCTAACCATGTTTGTGTGTTGTAGTACCGCTGCTATCCTACATAATGCACGGGCATAATATAATATGACTTTGAGACCCACCCCGCCCCCACCTCCTACGCATTTCACAAGTAGTGACTAATCCCATATCTGCATTTTCCATAAATATGCTAAATTAATCTGTTGATATGTAAATTCCTTTGTCAAGGCGCTCTTCCTCCTCTAACACAGCTTAAATATACGCTGCCAAGCTTGGCGGTGTTTCATTCAGACTCTGTCTTTCCGACAAACCTGTTCTTCACCTGAGGACGGCTGCTTGCGTTGTGGCGAAACGTCGTGAGAATTGTATTTAATGATGTTTTATTATGTTATTATTTCCCTTCTACGTGACTTTACCGAAAGAACCAAGAAGATGAATCCCTGCAGTCACGAAAGCTTTAAATCGAAATTGTAGTACAGAGTTATAAGACTGATAACTTTAATCTAAATTGTCTTTTGGTTGTTATTGTTTGACTTGCATCCCACTGGGATTTTTGCAAACAGCGTTGATGTGTGCCGTTTTTTTCTGCTGTTTTTTCCTGGATTTTTCTGTTGCAGTTGTCACTTGAAGATGTTTCTTGTTCATGTTGTTTGTTTGTTGCGGTTGCACACGATTCAAGAGCCACATGGCTCACAGGGCTTTACCTAATAACTGAACTAAAAATAAATAAATGAATGAAATAAATGTTAAACTAAACCAATTTAAAGCGATTTTATTTTTACCAGGTATTTTTTTAAGGCCACGCTGAGCTACGTAGCTGTTTTGTCAGAAGCGACCCGGCCACATCATCATCATGAGACCCATGGAGATCCATATCCATGGAGACCCATACTCACAGAGACCCACACTCATAGAGACCCATACTCACAGAGACCCATACTCATAGAGACCCATACTCAGATACCCATACTCATAGAGACCATACTCATAGAGACCCATACTCACAGAGACCCATACTCACAGAGACCCATACTCACAGAGACCCATACTCACAGAGACCCATACACACAGAGACCCACACTCACAGAGACCCAAACTCATAGAGACCCATACTCCGAGAGATCCATAGAGACCCATACTCATAGAGACCCAAACTCGTAGAGACCCATACCCATAGAGACCTATACTCATAGAGACCCAGACTGCTACTAAACTTGTATTTTACCAGGTATTTTTAGGTCGGTGGTGATGGTAGTCATTGCGGAGGCGGGGCGCTGGGCAGCTAAAACGCAGAAAGTTGGCACAGTAGGGGGCACAGATGGTGCATCGGCTAGCCATCTCAGTCGGTCAACCCATGGCACCTGCTGGGTCTGTCCCGTGACCTCCTCCTGCCAGCAGCGAGCCTTCAACACTTCCCGCGATGGCCTCAAAGCGCACCAGGCCTGGCACAGGCGCCGTGGTGACGTCGTCGCCACTAAGTGGCGAATGGCGGCTATTGGGATTGGTGGTGGCGGTGGAACCTTTGTCTTTGTTACCAGCAGGGCTGGACTCGGAGGACCTGGACGAGCGGTTGCACTCGTGCGACGGGGGTATTGACGCGGCGCTGGCCTACGCCAAGGCCCTGTCCAAGTACATCAGCGGCCTCGCCGCGTACGTTGAGCGGAGACTCGCAGTCGGTACGGACGCCTCGCCCGCCCACCCACGGCCACCCTCAGCTCCCTGCACCACCACCAACACCACCACCACCAACACCACCACCACCATCTCCTCACTCTCCCCTCCACCATCTCTCCGATCCCTAACTTCAGCCCATCTCTCTCCCCGATCGACTCATGCCTCCCCTCGTCAATCCACGGCCTCCACTCCCTGTCTCCCACCACCATCACCATCTGTCATCTCCCTCCTTCGGTTAATTTCATCTGTCCTCTCTCTCTCACCTGTCCGCAAACCCCATCTCGGGATACATGGGGCGGAGGCTCACACTGGGTATGGTCTCTCCTCGCCCACCCATCCACCCTCCCTCCAATCCCACCACCATCTCCTCACTCTCCCCTCCACCATCTCTCCACTCCTCCTTCAGCTCATCTCTCTCCCCAATCGCTCACACCCTCCCTTGCCCACCCATCCTCCCTCCCCTCCCTACCTCCCTCCTCCCTCCTTCAAACCCACCACCATCTCCTCACTCTCCCCTCCACCATCTCTCCACTCCTCCTTCAGCTCATCTCTCTCCCCAATCGCTCACACCTCCCTTGCCCACCCACGGCTACCCTCCCTGCCTCCACCACCACCCCCCCCTCCCCAATGTCAACTACAAATCTCCCCACTCTCCCCTCCACCATCGTTCCTCTGCTTTCCCTCCACCTCATCTCTCTCCCTGATCTCCCAAACCCCCTCCCTCCACCACCACCACCACCATCTCTCCTCAACAGTCAGCCCGATGTCGTCCACCTGCAGTCGTCCTTCAGTCCCCGAGCCGGCGCCCCTGATCGCGGGCCTCGCTCCCGGAAACTTCCAGCACTTTCCCTCCGTTAGACTCATCCAGCAGACTCCCACCATTTTTCTCGAACCTTCCCTGTGCAGTGGCCTTGCGCCTGCCGTTGCCACC
The DNA here is from genome assembly GCA_018977245.1 of Lethenteron camtschaticum. NCBI lineage: Eukaryota > Metazoa > Chordata > Hyperoartia > Petromyzontiformes > Petromyzontidae > Lethenteron > Lethenteron camtschaticum. The sequence goes on from WFAB01001679.1 coordinate 38,007, forward strand.
CCATCTCCACCGACCGACCCCACTAGAACCCTTTGCCACGTGCAGTACAACCTACCCCGGTGTCCATGGAGCTTTGTGTTCGTTTCGCTCGCCAGACATCGACTACTCCAAGGACCTGATGAAGCTGGCGCAGTGTCCGATGCCGGCCTTCACCCACGAGGTACTTGCAACACCCCAACGATGGCGATCGTCACTAGGAGGGGGCGGGGTGGGGAGGGCGCTTGCCCTGCCAATGTGCGTTTTCACATATCTCTGTCTGTGACTGGACGACGAATTAGATGAGCTACCAAGCTCTTGATAATTGTTTTTTTACCCTTCTATCTGGCAACAAAACTGACACTTTTTTTTACAAGGAGTCATGTTTACATAGACCACAATACCTGCAGTCATAATGCAAACNAAAAACATAACTCTGATAATGTGTGCACTGTCCTTGAAGTTGATTGGTCCACACCCGAGACAGCTTTCCTTAGAGCCTAGTCTCACATGGGTTGGACCAGATTATCAGAGTTATGTTTTTGTTTGCATTATGACTGCGGGTATTGTGGTCTATGTAAACATGACTCCTTGTAAAAAAAAGTGTCAGTTTTGTTGCCAGATAAAAGGGTAAAAACCAATTATCATATTTTTACTGGCAAATGAGGTTCCAATGGTGTAAATGCTTCACCCCGAGCTCTCATACTCTGATGGTGCATTGTCTTTGAGTTGTGCGCCTTTTGGCGTCATCTGGTCCAACACCATGTGAGACTAGGCTCTAAGGAAAGCTGTCTCGGGTGTGGACCAATGAACTTCAAGAACAGTGCATATATTATAAGTTATGTTTTTTGTTTGCATTATGACTGCAGGTATTGTGGTCTATGTAAACATGACTCCTTGTAAAAAAGGTGTCAGTTTTGTTGAAAGATAGAAGGGTAAAAAACCAATTATCATATTTTCTACTGGCAAATGAGGTTCCAATGGTACCAAGCTCTTGTTCATATGGTCCAGGGCAGGGGGAGGGGGGGGGTTAGAGAGTTGCAAGCGATGCAGAAACATACGCAATAAGGAGCGCACAATACAGACTAGATGGTAAGTGAGTCACTAAATAGATATAAGTAATGGATACAAATTTTTTGTTACATATATAAGTCCGATTTGTAGTGGTGATGGTTGTGATGCCGGTGGTGGTGATGGTAGTAATTGTGGTGGTTGTGGTGGTGGTGATGGTAGTGATGCCGGTGGTGGTGATGGTTGTAATTGTGGTAGTGGTGATGGTTGTGATGCCGGTGGTGGTGATGGTAGTAATTGTGGTGGTTGTGGTGGTGGTGATGGTAGTGATGCCGGTGGTGGTGATGGTTGTAATTGTGGTGGTGGTGATGGTAGTAATTGTGGTGGTGGTTGTGGTGGTAATGGTAGTGATGCTGGTGGTGGTGATGGTTGTAATTGTGGTGGTGGTTGTGGTGGTCATAATAGTGATGCTGGTGGTGGTGATGGTAGTCATTGTGGTTGTGGTGGTGATGGTAGTGATTGTGGTGGTGATGGTAGTAATTGTGGTGGTGGTGATGGTAGTGATGCCGGTGGTAGTGATGGTAGAAATTGTGGTTGTGGTGGTGATGGTAGTGACCGGTGGTGGTGATGGTAATAATTGTGGTGGTGGTGGTGGTGGTGGTGGTGATGTCCATGGTGATGATGGTAGTAATTGTGGTGGTAGTGCTGGTCATGGTAGTGATGCGGTGGTGGTGGTGATGGGAGTAATTGTGGTGATGGTGGTGGTGGTGATGGTCGTAATTGTGGTGGTTGTGGTGCTGGTGGTGGTAACAATTGTGGTGGTGGTGGTTGTGATGGTGGTGATGGTAATAATTGTGGTGGTTGTGTTGGTAGTGATGGTAATAATTGTGGTGGTTGTGTTGGTGGTGGTAGTAATTGTGGTAGTTGTGGTGGTTGTGGTGATGGTGGTAATAATTGTGGTTGTGGTGGTGATGGTGGTGGTGATGGTAACAATTGTGGTGGTTGTGGTGATGGTAGTAATTGTGGTGGTTGTGGTGAGGGTAATAATTGTGGTGGTCATGTGAGTGATGCCGGTGGTGGCGACGGTAGTAATTGTGGTGGTTGTGGTGGTGGTGACGCTAGTAATTGTGGTGGTGGTGATGGTAGTGATTCCGGTGGTGGTTGTGGTGGTTGTGGTGGTGATGGTAATAATTGTGGTGGTTGTGGTGGTAATAATTGTGGTGGTTGTGGTGGTGGTAGTAATTGTGGTGGTGATGGTAACAATTGTGGTGGTTGTGGTGGTGGTAGTAATGTGGTGGTTGTGGTGGTGATGGTAATAATTGTGGTGGTTGTGGTGATGATGGTAATAATTGTGGTGGTTGTGGTGATGGTAGTAATTGTGGTGGTTGTGGTGGTGGTGATGGTGATGGTAGTAATTGTGGTGGTGGTGGTAATGGTAGTAACCGGTGGTGGTGATGGTAATAATTGTGGTGGTTGTGGTGGTGGTAGTAATTGTGGTTGTGGTGGTGATGGTAACAATTGTGGTGGTTGTGGTGTTGGTGATGGTAATAATTGTGGTGGTTGTGATGGTCGTTGTGGTGATGGTGATAGTGGTGGTGATGGTAGTAATTGTGGTGGTGGTGGTGGTTGTGGTGGTGGTAGTAATTGTGATGGTAACAATTGTGGTGGTTGTGGTGTTGGTGGTAGTAATTGTGGTGATGGTAATAATTGTGGTGGTTGTGGTGGTCGTTGTGGTGATGGTGATAGTGGTGGTGATGGTAGTAATTGTGGTGGTGGTGGTTGTGGTGGTGGTAGTAATTGTGATGGTAACAATTGTGGTGGTTGTGGTGTTGGTGGTAGTAATTGTGGTGATGGTAATAATTGTGGTGGTTGTGGTGGTCGTTGTGGTGATGGTGATAGTGGTGGTGATGGTAGTAATTGTGGTGGTGGTGGTGGTTGTGGTGGTGGTAGTAATTGTGATGGTAACAATTGTGGTGGTTGTGGTGTTGGTGGTAGTAATTGTGGTGATGGTAATAATTGTGGTGGTTGTGGTGGTCGTTGTGGTGATGGTGATAGTGGTGGTGATGGTAGTAATTGTGGTGGTGGTGGTTGTGGTGGTGGTAGTAATTGTGATGGTAATAATTGTGGTGGTGGTGGTAACAATTGTGGTGGTGGTGGTGGTTGTGGTGGTGGTTGTGGTGGTGGTAGTAATTGTGATGGTAACAATTGTGGTGGTTGTGGTTGTGTTGGTGGCACCAGCCACCTATGCCCTGCAGGGTGTCTACGCGTCCCTCATGGAGCAGGACTGGGAGACGGCGCACGCCGCCGCCCACACGGCCGCCCAGCTGCAGGCCGACAAGTGCGTGCTGGTGAGCGCCGCCTGCGTCGCCTGCGCCGCCCGCTGATGCTGCTGCTGCTGCTGCTAGTGCCGCCAGTGCCGATGGCTCCGATGGTGCTGCTACCGCTAGCGCCACCGTTGCCGCTACTACTGCTGCTCGAGCTACTTCTGTTAGCGCTGCTGCTGCTAGCACCGCCAGTGCCGATAGCGCTGCTGCTACTGCTACTGCTGCTGCTCTAGCCGCTGCTGTTAGCGCTGCTGCTGCTGCTGCTAGCACCGCCAGTGCCGATAGTGCTGCTGCTACTGCTGCTGCTCTAGCCACTGCTGTTAGTGCTGTTGCTGCTAGCACCGCCAGTGCCGATAGTGCTGCTAGTGCTGCTACTGCTGCTGCTCTAGCCGCTGCTGTTAGCGCTGCTGCTGCTGCTAGCATCGCCAGTGCCGATAGTGCTACTGCTACTGCTGCTGCTCTAGCCGCTGCTGTTAGCGTGCTGCTGCTGCTAGCATCGCCAGTGCCGATAGCGCCGCTAGTGCTGCTACTGCTGCTGCTGCTACTAGCACCGCCAGTGCCGCTAGCGCTACTGCTACTGCTGCTGCTACTGCTGCTGCTCGGGCTGCTTCTGTTAGCGCTGCTGCTGCTTCTGCTGCGAGCACCGCCAGTGCCGAAAGCGCCGCTAGTGCTGCTACTGCTACTGTTGCTGGTGCTGCTACTGCTGTTAGTTCTGATCATGCTACTGCTATGGTTAGTGCTGCTAGTGCTGCTAGTGCTCGTGGTAGTGCTGCTACTGGTGCTGCTACCACTAGCGCTGCTGCTGCTGCTAGCACCGCCAGTGCCGATAGCGTCGCTAGTGCTGCTACTGCTGCTGCTAGCACCGCCAGTGCCGATAGCGCTGCCGCTGCTGCTACTGCTGCTGCTCGAGCTGCTGCTGTTAGTGCTGCTGCTGCTGCTAGCACCGCCAGTGCCGATAGCGCTGCTAGTGCTGCTACTGCTGCTGCTCGAGCTGCTGCTGTTAGCGCTGCTGCTGCTGCTGCTAGCACCGCCAGTGCTGATAGCGCCGCTAGTGCTGCTACTACTGCTACTGCTGCTTCTCGGGCCGCTGCTGTTAGCGCTGCTGCTGCTGCTGCTAGCACCGCCAGTGCCGATAGCGCTACTGCTGCTGCTGTTAGCGCTGCTGCTACTGCTGCTGTTAGCGCTGCTGCTGCTAGCACCGCCAGTGCCGATAGCGCTGCTGCTACTGCTGCTGCTCTAGCCGCTGCTGTTAGCACTGCTGCTGCTAGCACCGCCAGTGCCGATAGCGCTGCTGCTACTGCTGCTGCTCTAGCCGCTGCTGTTAGCGCTGCTGCTGCTAGCACCGCCAGTGCCGATAGCGCCGCTAGTGCTGCTACTGCTTGAGCTGTTGCTCGTGCTGCTACTGCTGTTACTTCTGGTAGTGCTACTGCTGTGGCTAGTGCTGCTACTGCCGCTAGTGCTCGTGGTAGTGTTGCTACTGCGGCACCTTTAAAGCATACTACACTACACAATACTTTACACTCCACTATCCACAACTTTCGATTAATGTGGTTGGCTACGGACGGTGCGATGGAAGTTCAACATACAAACACACTCACACAACCAATTATGACCCCACCTCCCCCCCCACCTCTCCACCCCCCCCACCCTCCACCCCTGCACCCACCCCTCACCTCCCCACCCTCTCCCCCACCCCTCCCCACCCCTCTCCATCCCTCCCCCACCTCTCCCCCACCCCACCTCTCCACCCCCCCCACCTCCCCACCCCCTCCCCCCACCTCTCCACCCCCCCACCCTCCACCCCTCCCCCCTGCACCCCTGCACCCACCCCCACCTCTCCACCCCCTCCCCCACCTCTCCACCCCCACCCCCCACCTGCACCCACCCCCACCTCTCCACCCCTCCCCCACCTCTCCCCCCCCACTTCTCCACCCCCACCTCTCCACCCCTCCCCTCACCTCTCCCCCACCTCTCCACCCCCTCCCCCCTGCACCCACCCCTCACCTCCCCACCCCCCCACCTCTCCCCCCCCACCTCTCCCCCCTACCCCCACCCCTGCAGCCTCTGCGGAGCTGGCGCGAGGAACACGAGCGCAAACGGAAGGAGCTCAAGGAGCTGTGGCAGAAGGGACAGCGCCGGCTGGTACGGCGGGAGGGGGGACCCACCGGAACCCACCGGAACCACCGGAACCCGCCCCACTCCGCACTCCACGGGGGAGACAAAGGCGGGCGGGCGGGCGGGCACGCACGTGGTTTAGCGGCAGTCTTGCGGTTAGCGCCGCGCTACGAACCCACGTGTGACCCGGGTTCGATTTCCGCTCACGGCCAACACCGGTGACGATTATCTGGACTGGTCCCGGGCCTCCCCTCGGTCGAAATGGGTGTGTAGATCTTCTTGGTTCTTTCGGTAAAGTCATCACGTAGAAGGGAAGTAATAAAATAATAAAAATAAAACATAATAAAATAATTCTCACGACGTTTCGGCCACAACGCAAGCAGCCGTCCTCAGGTGAACCCAGGTCTGTCGAGGCGACAGCGTCTGAATGTTGTGGCCGAAACGTCGTGAGAATTATTTTATTATGTTTTATTTTTATTATTTTATTACTTCCCTTCTACGTGACTTTACGGAAAGAACCAAGAATATGAATCCCTGCAGTCACGAAAGCTTTAAATCGGGTGTGTAGATATCGCCACTGGGGAGACAAAGGCGGCCGGGCGTGGTGTTGGCCACCCACCCCCTTCGTCTGCCATTTCGGCCTTCATAGGGTGCTACTCGCCAACAGCACTTGCCCCAACAGTCTGTTAAGGTTATACGCATGTGGCGAGGAGATGTTAACTACCTCGCCTGGTATGCAGAAGGTCGTGGGTTCGATCCCGACTTTGACGCCTGCTGCTGTATATTTGGAGTTTGCATGTGGCTAGGAGATGTTAACTACCTCGCCTGGTATGCGGAAGGTCGTGGATTCGATCCCGACCCTGACGCCTGCTGCTGCTGCTGTATATTTGGAGTTTGCGTGTCTCTCTTTCATCATCATCATCACGGTGGCTAGGAGATGTTAACTACCTCGCCTGGTATGCAGAAGGTCGTGGGTTCGATCCCGACCCTGACGCCTGCTGCTGCTGCTGTATATTTGGAGTTTGCGTGTCTCTCTTTCATCATCATCATCATCATCACGGTGGCTAGGAGATGTTAACTATCTCGCCTAATTTGCAGAAGGTCGTGGGTTCGATCTCGACCCTGACGCCTGCTGCTGTATATTTGGAGTTTGCGGTGTCTCTCTCTCTCCGTGGTTGCGTGGATTTCTCCCCGGGTCCTCCGGGTTTCCCTCTCCACATGTAGAATCATCGGCACGCGTTTCCAGTGTTTGGTTGCTGCCATAAATTTCCACGTGATGACCATGATGAGCCACTTCGTTGAGCTCTCATTTGTGATTGCCAGGTCGCTTCTGAACAAGCGTGATAAATAGCTCAGTGGGCCCTAAGCTGGTTTAATAAAAGTATAATTCTGTGTTTTTAAACAGCGCTTGGCCCACTGCAGTATGTTAGAGGCTTCCAGCNGGGGGGGATCTTTGGCTTTGTCTTTGACCTCCCGTGTGACCGTGTGTGTGTCTCTGTGCGTGTGTGTCTCGGTCTTCGTGTGTCTCTGTCTTCGTGTGTCTGTGTGCGTGTGTCTCTGTGCACGTGTCTCTGTCTTCGTGTGTCTGTGTGCGTGTGTCTGTGCTCGTGTGTCTCTGCGTGTGTGTCTCGGTCTTCGTGTGTCTCTGTGTGCTCGTGTGTCTTTGTCTTGGTGTGTCTCTGTGCGTGTGTCTGTGTACTCGTGTGTCTCTGCGTGTGTGTCTCTGTCTTGGTGTGTCTCTGTGTGCGTGTGTCTGTGTGCGTGTGTCTGTGTGCGTGTGTCTGTGTGCGTGTGTCTCTGTGTGCGTGTGTCTCTATCTTCGTGTGTCTCTGTGCACGTGTGTCTGTGTGCGTGTGTCTGTGTGCATGTGTCTGTGTGCGTGTGTCTCTGTGCGTGTGTCTGTGTGCGCGTGTCTCTGTCTTCGTGTGTCTGTGTGCGTGTCTCTGCGTGTGTGTCTCTGTGCGCGTGTGTCTGTGTGTGTCTCTGCATGTGTGTTTCTGTGTGCGTGTGTCTGTGTGCGTGTGTCTCTGCGTGTGTCTCTGTGTGTCTCTGTGTGTCTCTGTGTGTCTCTGCGTGTGTCTGTGCGTGTGTCTCTGCGTGTCTGTCTTCGTGTCTCGGTCTTCGTGTGTCTCTGTGTTCGTTGCAGGCCGAGGCAGAGTGCAGCCTCAAGAAAGCCCGACAGGTACAAGCTGCGTGTGCGTGGTGCACCTAGCCTGGCACAAGCGCCGTGGCGACGTCACCGCCACTTAGTGGCGAACAGCACTTGGCCCAATGGGCGGTGGCGCAGTGGTTAGCGGCGCCGCGTTTCGAACCCCAACACGCCCGAGTTCGATTCCCGCTCGCCGCCACCACAAGTGACGAATAATCTGAACCGGTCCCGGGCCTCCTCTAGGTCGACTCGGCTGTAAATGAGTACCTGGTGTGGTGCTGGCCACCCACCGCCCCCTGTCATGCGCTATACCGGCCTCCCTCGGTGCAACTCGCTAACAGCACTTGCGCCAACAGCCGGTTGAGTGTGGACTCTGAGTGGTTAAACGCTCGTCTCCCTCTCTACATCTCTCTCTCTGTGTCTACCGGTCTCCCTCCGTCTCCCGTGTCTCCCTGCGTCTCCCTGCGTCTCCCTGCGTCTCCTTGTGTCTCTCTGTCTCCCTGCACCCCCCCCCCCCGTGTCTCCCTGTGTCTCTCTGTCTACCTCTGTCTTCTCTCTTCAACTCTTTCTCTGTCTTCCTCCATCTCCCCCGTGTCTCTCTCTGTATCCCTGCACCCCACACCCCGTATCTCCCTGCGTCTCCTCGTGTCTCTCTGTCTCCCTCCTGCATCTCCCTGCATCCCCCCCCCACCCCGTATCCCCTGCGTCTCCCCGTGTCTCTCTGTGTCCCTCTGTCTCCCTGCACCCCCCCACCCGTGTCTCCCTGCGTCTCCCCGTGTCTCTCTGTCTCCCTCTGTCTCCCTGCACCCCCCCCCACCCGTGTGTCCTCGTGTCTCTCTGTCTCCCTCTGTCTCCCTGCANCCCCCCCCCGCCCCGTGTCTCCCTGCGTCTCCCCGAGTCTCTCTGTGTCCCCTCTGTCGCTGTAAATCCCCGTCTCCCTCGATGGTTCGGCGTGCCTCCCTATAACGCTCGTTTCAGTCCGTGAGTCTTTTGTACCGTGCGCACATTTGACCGCGTGCCCCCCTCCCCACGNCCCCCCCTCCCCCCGTGCCCCACCAGCTGTACTCTCAGCGGCGCGAGGAGCTGGAGCGCGCCCGAGGCTCTGCGGCACGCGCCGAGGAGGGGCTGGCGGCGGTGACGGCGGCGTCGTCCCGGCCGAGGGCGGCGCCGGCACCGTCCACGCCGGATCGTCGCGCACCCTGGAGCGCAAGCGCAAGACGGAGGACGAGGCGCTGAGGAAGGTGCGGGCACAGCCGGTGCCGGGTAATGCCGGTGCCGGGCATAGCCGGTGCCGGGCACAGCCGGTGCCGGGCACAGCCGGTGCCGGGCACACAGCCAACGATGCCTGGCACACGGTGCCTGGCGCTGGTGGTGGCGGTGCTGGTGGCGGTGGTGCTGGTGGTGGTGGCGCTGGTGGCAGCGATGGGGGTAGTGGTGATGCTGGTGGTGATGGTGCTGCTGGCGGTGATGGTGGTGTGGTGGTGCTGATGGTGCTGGTTGCGGTGATGGTGGTGCTGGTGATGCTGGTGGTGGTGGCGGTGGTGGTGGTGCTGGGGTAGTAGTGGTGGTGGTAGTGATACTGATGATGCTGGTGGTGCTGGGGTAGTTGGTGGTGATGGTGGTGATGGTGGTGCTGGTGGTGCTGCTGGTGGTGCTGCTGGTGGTGCTGGCGGTGGTGGTGGTGATGCTGGCGGTGGTGGTGGTGATGCTGGTGTTGCTGATGGTGGTGGTGGTGGTGATGGTGATGCTGGTGGTGGTGGTGGTGGTGATGCTGGCGGTGTTGCTGGTAGTGGTGGTGGTGGTGATGCTGGTGTTGCTGATGGTGGTGGTGTCGATGGCGGTGCTGGTGGTGATGGTGGTGGTGTTGCTGATGGTGGTGTGGTGGTGGTGTCGATGGCGGTGTTGGCGGCAGGCGGACGGGCGGACGCTGTGTACGCGCCAGCGCCAAGGAGCTGCGCCTCGCCGCCAGGAGGTGCAGGCCGTGAAGACGGTGGTGCTGACGCAGGTGCGGGAGCTGGCGCGCCGGGCCGACCTGGCGCTCAAGACGGTGAGGCGCCAGCTTGCGTACGAGTGTGTGTGTGTGTGTGAGCGTGCGTGTGCGTGCGAGTGTGTGTGTGTGTGCACGTGTGTGTGCGTGCGAGTGTGTGTGTGCACGTGTGTGTGCGCATGTGTGTGTGCGAGTGTGTGTGTGTGTGCGCGTGCATGTGTGTGTGTGTGCGTGCGAGTGTACGTGTGTGCGTGCGCGTGTGTGTGTGCGCGTGTACGTGCGAGTGTGTGTGTGTGTGCACGTGTGTGTGCGCGAGTGTGCGTGCGTGTGTGCGTGAGTGTGTGTGTTTGTGCGTGCGAGTGTGTGTGTGTGGGGAGCGGTAGTGTAGCGTTTAGCGCGATGCGCTACGAACCCGGCGACCCGAGTTCGATTCCGCTCGTGACCAACACCGGTGACGATTATCTGAACCGGTCATGGGCCTCCCCTAGGTCGCCTCAGCCTCAAATGAGTACCTGGTGTAGCTAGTAAACATCACCACTGGGGAGATAAAGGCGGTCGGGCGTGGTGCTGGCCACCCACCCCCTCGTGTGCCGTGCCGACCTTCATAGGTGCTCGCTAACAGCACTTGCCCCAATAGTTTATTAAGGTTAATGGGGAATCTTTGTCTTTTTTTGGTGTGTTTCTGTGTGATTTTAAATCCTTTATATTAAGTTCACTTGCTTGCTTGCTTGCGCGCTTACGACCGTGCAAATCTTTCGGTCGTTTTTTAACCCACTTCCCGTGATCCAATCGAGCTGACATTTTGCACACAGACTCGTTGTGCGTGACAATTGATTTTCGTTAAAAAAATGTTCCAAAATTTTCCACTTTTTAGGACTAAAATATTATTTTTAATTACCAATTGCTTAATGGTGCAATGCAATCATCTGACCCATAGGTGGCAGCCATCTCAAGCCAGAGGACTCTAGCCGCCACGCATATAAAGGATTTATAGTGAAAAACTTTGTTTTTACGGGTTATACTTTTTTAAAAAATATTTCATTTAAAATACCAATGTGATAAAAATGAAACTCTTACTCAAGAAAAACAGAAATGAATACTAAAATAAAACCGATGCCACGCATATAAAGGATTTATAGTGAAAAACTTTGTTTTTACGGGTTAATTTTTTACGCTGGCGCCGCAGGTGACGGCCGCCTACTTTGAGCTGCTGGCACCCAGGCAGCGGCGCTGCCGCCGCTACCGGGCCCTGCACGAGGGCACCGACGCCTATGTGGCTGGCGCGCAGTACGCGGCGTTCGCACGCCGCCTCGCCGAACGGGCGCAGTCGCCCCCCGCCACCACGCGGTCAGTGGCCCGCCACCCACCATCACCATTACCACCACTACCCACTCACTACCACTACCATCCACCATCACCATTACCACCATCACCCCCATCACCATTACCACCACTACCCACTCACTACCACTAACACCCACCATCACCACCCATCACCATTACCACCCATCACCATTACCACCACTACCCACTCACTACCACTAACACCCACCATCACCATTACCACCCATCACCCCCCATCACCATTACCACCACTACCCACTCACTACCACTAACACCCACCATCACCACCCATCACCATCACCACCCATCACCATTACCACCACTACCCACTCACTACCACTAACACCCACCATCACCACCCATCACCATTACCACCATACCCACTCACCCACTAACACCCACCATCACCACCCATCACCTTACCACCATACCCACTCACCCACTAACACCCACCATCACCACCCATCACCATCACCACCCATCACCATTACCACCACTACCACTCATCCACAACACCCACCATCACCATCACTACCCATCACCATTACCACCACTACCCACTCACTACCACTAACACCCACCATCACCACCATCACCATTACCACCACTACCCACTCACTACCACTAACACCCACCATCACCACCCATCACCATTACCACCACTACCCACTCACTACCACTAACACCCACCATCACCCCCCATCACCATTACCACCCATCACCATTACCACCACTACCCACTCACTACCACTAACACCCACCATCACCACCCATCACCATTACCACCACTACCACTCACTACCACCATCACCCACCAATCACCACCCATCTTCACCCACCAATCACTACCACACATCATCACCCACCATCACCATCACCCACCAATCACCACCCATCACCCACCAATCACTACCACTACCATCCACCATCACCCACCATCACCACAATCACCACCCATCACCATCCACTCACTACCACTACCACCCACCATCACCATTACCCACCCACTACCACCGCCACCCACCATCGCCCACCAATCACCACCCATCACCATTACCGCCACTACCCATTCACTACCACTAACACCCACCATCACCACCCATCACCACCCATCACCATTATCACCACTACCACCACCACCCACTACCACTACCACCAACCATCACCACCACCATCCACCCACTACCACCCACCATCACCACTACCACCACCACCCACCCACCCACTACCACCCACATCACCCACCATCACCACCCATCACCATTACCGCCACTACCCACCCACTACCACCCACCCACTACCACTACCACCCACCATCACCACCACCACCCACCCACTACCGCCAATCACCATTGCCACCACCACCCACCCACTACCACGGCCACCCACCCACTACCACCAACCACAACCACCACCACCCACTACCACCATCACCCACCCACCCACTACCACCCACCATCACCACTACCCACCCACTACCACTACCACCCACCATCACCGCTACCCACCCACTACCACCCACCATCATCACCACCCACCCACTACCACCACCACCCACCCACTACCATCAATCACCACCTTGACTACAACCACCACCCACTACCACAACGACCACCACAACGACCATAACCCACCATCACCACCACCCACAATTACCACCAACCATCACCACCACCTCGACTACAAACACCACCCACTACCACCCACCACCACGCACTACTACCCACTACCACCCACGGCCACCTCCAGCACCACCCTCCCCACTACCACGACCACCACCCCTCTAATATCCACGAAGATCTGACATTATATGTCGGCAAAGACAGACCCATAGAATTGCACAGAGACTATGGACCTACACAGAGACACATGGACTTACACAGAGACCCATGGACTTACACAGAGACCCATGGACTTACACAGAGACCTATAGACATAGACAGAGACCCATGGACTTACACAGAGACATACACTTACACAGAGACCCATGGACTTACATACAGAGACATACACTTACACAGAGACCCATGGACTTACACAGAGACCCATGGAATTACACAGAGACCCATGGACTTACACAGAGACCCATGGACTTATACAGAGACCCATGGACTTACACAGAGACCTATAGACATAGACAGAGACCCATGGACTTACACAGAGACCCATGGACCTACACAGAGACCCATGGACTTACACAGAGACCCATGGACTTACTTACAGAGACATACACTTACACAGAGACCCATGGACTTACACAGAGACCCATGGACTTACACAGAGACCCATGGACTTACACAGAGACCCATGGACTTACACAGAGACCCATGGACTTACACAGAGACCCATGGACTTACACAGAGACCCATGGACTTACACAGAGACCCATGGACCTACACAGAGACCCATGGACTTACACAGAGACCCATGGACTTACACAGAGACCCATGGACTTACACAGAGACCCATGGACTTACACAGAGACCCATGGACATACAGAGACTCATGGACTTACATAGAGACCCATGGACTTACAGAGACATACACTTACACACAGAGCCATAAACTTACACTTACTGTCCTGGGCCTCCCCGAGGTTGACTCGGCCTCAAATGAGTACCTGGTGCGGTGTGTAGTGAACATCGCCACTGGGGAGACAAAGGCGGCCGGGCATAGTGCTGGTCACCCACCCCCTCGTGTGCCGTTCCGGCCTTCATAGGCGCTCGCTAACATCACTTGACCCAACAGCCTGCGAAGGCTACGTGGGGGATCTTTGTCTTTATGTGCGTGCGTGCGTGTGTGTGCGTGTGTGCGTGCGTGTGTGCGTGTGTGTGTGTCTGTGTTTGCGTGTGTGTGCGTGTGCGTGCGTGGTGTGTGTGCGTGTGCGCGCGTGTGTGTGTGCGTGCGTGTGTGCGTGTGTGCGTGCGTGTGTGTGTGTGCGTACGTGTGTGTGCATGTGTGCGTGCGTGTGCATGTGTGTGTGTGTGTTTGCGTGCATGTGTGCGTGCGTGTGCGTGTGTGTGTGTGTGTGCATGTGTGTGTGTGTGTTTGCGTGTGTGCGCGTGCGTGTGCGTGCTGGGTGTGTGTGTGTGTGCGCGTGTGTGTGCGTGTGTGTGTGCGTGCGTGTGTGTGCGTGCGTGTGTGTGTGTGTGCGTGCGTGTGTGTGTGTGCGTATGTGTGTGTGCGTGTGTGTGTGTGCGTGTGTGTGTGCGTGTGTGTGCGTGTGCGCGTGCGCGTGTGTGCGTGTGTGTGTCCAGGAGCGTAAGCTGGGCCGTGAGGACTCTGGCAGCTCGGAGCAGTGCTCCGTCGCTTCTCCTCCTCCCCGTGGCGACTCCAAGGGCTCCCTCAAGCTCAACGGCAAGGGTGAGCCACGGGTGGGGGGGGGGGCGGTGGGGCACGTGGGGCACGTGGGGGCACGGTGGGGGCACGGTGGGGGCAGGGTGTGCGTTTGTGTGGTGCGTGGCGCCGTAGGTGTGCGTTGCCGAGCGTGTTGACGCGGTGAGTTGCGTGCGTCGCGTCTGTTGCTGCGGCGGCTTCGCAAGCGGTGGGCGTCGGTAGCGGCGCCCGCATGTGGTGTACTCACGGTGGTGGTGCGGTGGTGGTGTTGGTGTGTACTCACGGTGATGGTTTGGTGTGGTGTGCAGGCGAGGCGTCGCGTGGCAGGAGTTGGCTGGTGGGCGGGTGAGTGACACGGACAGCGGCAGCGGCAGCAGCGAGTCGCGCTCACTCGACTCACCCTCCGCCAGCCCCGGTAGGTGGCACCGGCGGCCACAACCACCACAACTACACCACCACTACACCACCACCACTACACACCACTACTACACCACCACTACTACACCACCACTANACCACCACTACACCACCACTACACCACCACTACAACACCACCACTACACCACCACCACTACCACCACCACTACACACCACTACACCACCACAAATACACAACCACTACACCACCACCACAACCACCACCAACTACACCACAACTACACCACCACCACTACACCACCACTACTACACCACCACTACACACCAACACCACTTTACACCACCACTACTACACCACCACCACTACACCACCACTACACCACCACTACCCCACTACTACACCACCACCACTACAACACCACCACCTGCTCCATGAGTGACGCGCAGAGGCATGGACGGTTGGTGCTACCACCACCGCAACCACCACAATTACTACCATCACCACCACCACCACACCACAACCACCACAATTACTACCACCATCACCCCACCACCATCACCGCAACCACCACCACAACCACCACAATTACTACCACCATCACCACCACCACCATCACCGCAACCACCACCACCACAACCACCACAATTACTACCACCACCACCGCAACCACCACACCACAACCACCACAATTACTACCACCACCACCACCACCGCAACCACCACAATTACTACCATCATCACCACCACCACCACAACCACCACAATTACTACCACCATCACCACCACCACCACACCACAACCACCACAATTACTACCACCACCACCATCACCACCACCACCACACCACAACCACCACAATTACTACCACCATCACCACCACCACCACCATCACCGCAACCACCACAATTACTACCACCATCACCACCACCACCATCACCGCAACCACAATTACTACCACCATCACCACCACCACCATCACCGCAACCACCACCACCGCAACCACCACAATTACTACCATCATCACCACCACAACCACCACAATTACTACCATCATCACACCACCACCACAATTACCACCGCAATTACTACCATCACCACCGCAACCACTACAATTACCACCATCATCACCACCACCACAACCACCACAATTACCACCATCATCACCACCACTACCACCGCAACCACCACAATTACTACCATCACCACTACCACCGCAACCACCACAATTACTACCATCACCACCACCACCGCAACCACCACAATTACTACCATCATCACCACCACCACCACCACACTGCCACATCACACCATATCCACACCGCACCATGCCACCACACCACCACACCACACCACACCGATCCACCTCGTGGTGCCACCTTGCCAGCCTTCATCGGCGCTGCTGCTGTTGCTGCTACTCGCTAACAGCCCTTGCCCAGCAGCCTGTTAACAGCTACACGGGGGAAGGAACCTTTGTCTGTGTGTGTATATACGGAGAGCGGTGGCGCAGTGGTTGCACACCCGGTGACCCGAGTTCGAATTCCTGTTCACAGCAAGCAGCATATCAGTGACGGCGAATAATTAAACGAGCTAAACTTGTTTTTATTTTTAATCCTTTATATTAAGTTCACTTGTTTGCTTGCTTGCTTGCGCGCTTACGACCGTGCAAATCTTTCGGTCGTTTTTTAACCCACTTCCCGTGATCCAATCGAGCTGACATTTTGCACACAGACTCGTTGTGCGTGACAATTTTCGTGAAATTTTTTTCCATAACTTTACACTTTTAGGAAAAAATAAANAAATTTAATTACCAATTGCTTAATGGTGCATGCAATCATCTGACCCATAGGTGGCAGCCATCTCAAGCCAGAGGACGAGAGGACTCTAGCCGCCACGCATATAAAGGATTTATAGTGAAAAAGTTTGTTTTACGGGTTATACTTGTTACCAGTAAGGCACGCTAGCTACGTAGCTTTCAGAANCGACCTGGAATCATGGGTTTAATTCTTAGACCCAAACGCGGAGGGAAAAAAACAGGAAGACCCGAAAAAAAATCAACGCCACCACGGGGAGAACATGCAAACTCCAAATATACAGCAGCAGGCGTCAGGGTCAGGATTGAACCCACGACCTCCTGTATACCAGGNGAGGTAGACANCTCCTAGCCACACGCAAACTCCAAATGTCCAGCAGGCGTCAGGGTCGGGATTGAACCCACGACCTCCTGTATACCAGGCGAGGTAGTTAACATCTCCTAGCCACACGAAAACTCCAAATGTCCAGCAGGCGTCAGGGTTGGATTGAACCCACGACCTCCTGTATACCAGCCGAGGGAGTTAACATCTCCTAGCCACACGCAAACTCCAAATGTCCAGCAGGCGTCAGGGTCGGGATTGAACCCACGACCTCCTGTATACCAGGTGAGGTAGTTAACATCTCCTAGCCACATGCAAACTCCAAATATACAGCAGGCGTCAGGGTCAGGATTGAACCCACGACCTCCTGTATACCAGGTGAGGTAGTTAGCATCTCCTAGCCACACGCAAACTCCAAATATACAGCAGGCGTCAGGGTCGGATTGAACCCACGACCTCCTGTATACCAGGCGAGGTAGTTAACATCTCCTAGCTACACGAATCAAAACCCGTTTGTGACCTCTGCCATAGAATGATCCCCCTCTCATCCCCCCTCCCTCCACCGTGTGACCTCTGCACCCAGGTGACTTCATTCGCAAGCTGCCCCGTACCCGTCCACAGGCACCATGTCCTCCGTGGATGATCTCGACGACACCGACCCGTGCAGCCCTGCCGACGGGGTAGCGCCGCTCGCCCACACTCGCCCACGCTGCTCGCCCACGCTGCTCGCCCACGCTGCTCGCCCTCTCTCCGAGTCGTCCCCTGTCTGTGCGAGAAATCCTCCCCGCCCCCTATCCCCTCTCCGAGTCGTCCTCTCTTTCTCAGAGTCGTCCTCTCTTCTCTGAGTCGTCCCCCCTCTCTCTCTCCGAGTCGTCCATCCCCCTCCCCCTCTCTCCACGAGAGTGAGCGGCGCAGCGGCACGAGCTGACGTCACCGTCACTCCCAATCACCGTCACCGTCACTCCCATCACCGTCACCGTCACCACCATCACCGTCACTCCCAATCACCATCACCGTCACTACCATCACCGTCACTACCATCCCCGTCACTCCCAATCACCATCACCGTCACCACCATCACCGTCACTACCATCCCCGTCACCACCATCACCGTCACCACCATCACCGTCACTACCATCCCCGTCACCACCATCACCGTCACTACCATCACCGTCACTACCATCCCCGTCACTCCCAATCACCATCACCGTCACCACCATCACCGTCACTACCATCACCACCACCGTCACTACCATCACCACCACCGTCACTACCATCACCGTTAGCGTCACTCCCATCACCGTCACTACCATCACAGTCACCACCATTGCCATCACCATCCCCGTCACCGTCACTACCATCCCCATCACCGTCACTACCATCCCCATCACCGTCACTACCATCACTGTTAGCGTCACTACCGTCACAGTCACCACCGTTATCATCACCATCACCGTCACCACCATCCCCATCACCGTCACTACCATCACCGTTAGCGTCACTACCGTCACAGTCACCACCGTTATCATCACCATCACCGTCACCACCATCCCCATCACCGTCACTACCATCACCGTTAGCGTCACTCCCATCACCGTCACTACCATCACAGTCGCCACCGTTGCCATCACCATCACCGTCACTACCATCCCCATTACCGTGACGGTCACCACCGTTATCATCACCATTACCGTTACCATCACTACTGTCAACTACTACCATCACAGTCACCACCGTCACCGTCACTACCATCCCCATCACCGTCACTACCATCACCGTCACCACCATCCCCATCACCGTCACTACCATCACCGTTAGCGTCACTACCATCACAGTCACCACCGTCACCACCACCGTCACCGTTACCATCACTACTGTCAACTACTACCATCACAGTCATCACCGTCACCACCACCGTCACCGTCACTACCATCCCATCACGGTCGCTACCGTCGTCACCACCGTCACTACCATCCCCATCACCGTCACTACCATCATCACCATCACTACCATCACTGTCACTACCATCACAGTCACCACCGTCACCACCACCGTCACCGTCACTACCATCCCCATCACGGTCACTACCGTCACCGTCACCATCACTACCATCACTGTCACTACCATCACAGTCACCACCGTTGCCATCACCGTCACCGTCACTACCATCCCCATCACCGTCACTACCATCCCCATCACCGTCACTACCATCACCGTTAGCGTCACTCCCATCACCGTCACTACCATCACAGTCGCCACCGTTGCCATCACCATCCCCATCACCGTCACTACCATCCCCATCACCGTCACTACCATCACAGTCACCACCGTTATCATCACTATTACCGTTACCATCACTACTGTCAACTACTACCATCACAGTCACCACCGTCACCGTCACTACAATCCCCATCACCGTCGCTACCGTCGTCACCACCATCACCATCACTACCATCACCGTCACCGTCACGACCGTCACAGTCACCACCGTCACCATCACCGCCACCGTCACTACCATCCCCATCACGGTCACTACCGTCGTCACCACCGTCACTACCATCCCCATCACCGTCACCGTCACTACCATCACGGTCACTACCGTCGTCACTACCACCGTCACTACCGTCACCACCACCGTCACTACCGTCGTCACCACCGTCACTACCGTCGTCACCACCACCGTCACTACCGTCACCACCACCGTCACTACCGTCACCACCACCGTCACTACCGTCGTCACCACCGTCACTACCGTCGTCACTACCACCGTCACTACCATCCCACCACCGTCACTACCGTCACCACCACCGTCACTACCGTCGTCACCACCACCGTCACTACCGTCCCGTGCGTGCGTCTCGCAGACGGGCCGGTGGTGGGGGCCGCGTCGTCCGGAGTGGGGGCCCCGAGGGGCCATGCTCCTCCCCCCCTCCTCCTCCTCCTCCTCGTCGTCCTTCACCAAGGCGGTGCTGTCGGAGGCGGCGCGCTCCCACCGGCTGCGCAAGCTGCGAGCGCCGTCGCGTTGCCGCGCCTGCGACACGTTCATCTACTTCCAGGGCGCCGAGTGCCAGGAGGTGGCGCACCATCCACCCCCGTGTCTCTCTCGGTGTCTCTGTCTCTGTGTGTCTCTGTCTGTGTCTGTCTGTCTTTCTGTGTCTCTCTGTCTTTGTCTGTCTCTCTCTCGGTGTGTCTCTGTCTCTGTCTCTCTGTCTGTCTCTCTGTGTATCTCTCGGTGTCTCTGTCTATCTCTTTATCTGTCTCTGTCTGTCTCTGTCTCTGTCTGTCTCTCTGTCTCTCTGTGTCTGTCTCTGTCTGTCTCTGTCTGTCTGTGTTTCTGTGTCTCTGTCTCTCTGTCTCTCTGTCTCTCTGTCTTTCTCTGTCTGTCTCTGTCTGTCTGTGTTTCTCTGTGTCTCTGTCTGTTTCTCTCTCTCTGTGTCTCTGTCTGTCTGCCTCTGTCTCTCTCTTTGTCTCTCTGTGTCTCTGTCTGTCTCTGTCTCTCTCTGTGTCTCTGTCTGTCTGCCTCTATCTGTGTCTGTCTCTCTCTGTCTCTCTCTGTGTCTCTGTCTGTCTGCCTCTATCTGTCTCTGTCTCTCTCTTTGTCTCTCTGTGTCTCTGTCTGTCTCTGTCTCTCTCTGTGTCTCTGTCTGAGTCATCTTCCCTGTCTCTCATTCGTCCTCTCTCTGAGTCGTCCTCTCTCCCCCTCTCTCTGAGTCGTCCTCTCTCCCCCTCTCTCTGAGTCGTCCTCTCTCTGAGTCGTCCTCTCTCCCCCTCTCTCTGAGTCGTCCTCTCTCCCCTCTCTCTGAGTCGTCCTCTCTCCCCTCTCTCTGAGTCGTCCTCTCTCCCCCTCTCTCTGAGTCGTCCTCTCTCCCCCTCTCTCTGAGTCGTCCTCTCTCCCCCTCTCTCTTGAGACGTTCTCTCTCCCCTCTCTCTGAGTCGTCCTCTCTCCCCCTCTCTCTGAGTCGTCCTCTCTCCCCCTCTCTCTGAGACGTTCTCTCTCTGAGACATTCAGTCTCTGAGTTCTTTCTCTCTCTCCGAGTCGTTCTCTCTCCCCCTCTCCCTGAGTCGTTCTCTCTCTGAGTCGTCCAGTCTCCGAGTCGTCCTTTCTTTCTCTCTCCGAGTCGTCCTCTCACCCCCTCGCCGTTGTGCCACCCGCCTGCCCGCCCGCCCAGTGCCTGCTGGCGTGCCACAAGAAGTGCCTCGAGTCGTCCTTTCTCTCTCTCCGAGTCGTCCTTTCTCTCTCTCTCCGAGTCGTCCTCTCACCCCTCGCCATTGTGTCGCCCGCCCGCCCAGTGCCTGCTGGCGTGCCACAAGAAGTGCCTCGAGTCCCTGGCGGTGCGCTGCTGCTCACGCGAGCGCCGCACCGCTCCGCCCTCCCCGCTGACGTCGCCGGCGTCACCGGCGTCGGCGTCACCGGCGTCACCATCGGCGTCGTCGGCGTCACCGGCACCGGCACACGCGACGCCGCGAGCGGCGTGCCGGAGCCGGTTCGGCTGTGCGTGAGCGAGATCGAGCGGCGAGCCATGACGCTCAAGGTGGGGGGCGGTGACCGCCCGTGTGCACTCAGTGGTGGGGTGGTGGGGCGGGGCGGGGGGTATGGCTGGTGGGGGGGGGAGTGTGTCTGGTGGGGGGGGTTGTGGGGGGTATGGTTTGTGGTGGGGGTGGGGTGGCTGGTGGGGGGCATGTCCGGCGTGACACCCTCAGCACAGGACACATTCACCACCCGCCTAACCTCACCACCACACACCGTGACACACTCACCACTCACCACTCACCAAAAACACTCACCACTCACCGGACAAACTCGCCACTCACCGCACACACTCGCCACTCACCAAACCACTCACCGGACACGCCACTCACCGCACAAACTCACCAAACCACTCACCGGACACACCACTCACCGCACAAACTCACCACTCACCGCACACACTCGCCACTCACCGCACAAACTCACCAAACCACTCACCGGACACACCACTCACCGCACAAACTCACCACTCACCGCACACACTCGCCACTCACCGCACAAACTCACCAAACCACTCACCGGACACACCACTCACCGCACAAACTCACCACTCACCGCACACACTCACCACTCACCGCACACACTCACCACTCACCAGACACACCACTCACCAGACACACTCACCACTCGCCAAACCACTCACCGGACAAACTCACCACTCACCGCACACACTCACCACTCACCGGACACATCACTCACCAGACACACTCACCACTCACCAAACCACTCACCAGACACACTCACCACTCACCGCACACACTCACCACTCACCAGACCACTCACCAGACACACTCACCACTCACCGCACACACTCACCACTCACCAAACCACTCACCAGACACACTCACCACTCACCGCACACACCCACCACTCACCAGACACACTCACCACTCGCCAAACCACTCACCGCACACACTCACCACTCACCAGACACACTCACCACTCACCAGACCACTCACCAGACACACTCACCACTCACCGCACACACCCACCACTCACCAGACACACTCACCACTCACCAAACCACTCACCGCACACACCACTCACCGGACACACCACTCACCACTCACCAGACCACTCACCAGACACACTCACCACTCACCGCACACACTCACCACTCACCAAACCACTCACCGCACACACTCACCACTCACCGCACACACCCACCACTCACCAGACACACTCACCACTCACCACTCACCAGACACACTCACCACTCACCACTCACCGCTCACCACTCACCACTCACCAGACACACTCACCACTCACCACTCACCAGACACACTCACCACTCACCACTCACCAAACCACTCACCGCACACACTCACCACTCACCAGACCACTCACCACTCACCAAACCACTCACCAGACACACTCACCACTCACCAGACCACTCACCACTCACCAAACCACTCACCAGACACACTCACCACTCACCAAACCACTCACCGCACACACTCACCACTCACCAGACACACTCACCACTCACCAAACCACTCACCAGACACACTCACCACTCACCAGACACACTCACCACTCACCAAACCACTCACCAGACACACTCACCACTCACCAAACCACTCACCGCACACACTCACCACTCACTAAACCACTCACCGCACACACTCACCACTCACCGCACACACTCACCACTCACCAAACCACTCACCGCACACACTCACCACTCACCAGACACACCCACCACTCACCAGACACACTCACCACTCGCCAAACCACTCACCAGACACACTCACCACTCACCAAACCACTCACCGGACACACTCACCACTCACCGCACACACTCACCACTCGCCAAACCACTCACCAGACACACTCACCACTCGCCAAACCACTCACCAGACACACTCACCACTCACCAAACCACTCACCAGACACACTCACCAAACCACTCACCGGACAGACTCACCACTCACCGCACACACTCACCACTCACCGCACACACTCACCACTCACCAGACACACCCACCACTCACCAGACACACTCACCACTCACCGCACACACTCACCAGACCATTCCACGAACACACCACTCACCGCACAAACTCTCCACTCACCGCACACACTCGCCAGACCACTCACCGGACATACTCGCCACTCACCAAACCACTCACCGGACACACTCACCACTCACCAAACCACTCACCGCACACAATCACCACTCACCCGCCGCGCCGTGCGTGCGTGCAGGGGATCTACCGAGTGAACGAACACACCACTCACCCGACACACTCACCACTCACCGCACACACTCACCAGACCACTCACCACTCACGGCACAAACTCACCAAACCACTCACCGGACACACCCACCACTCACCGCACACACTCACCAGACAAACTCACCACTCACCAAACCACTCACCGGACACACTCACCACTCGTCAAACCACTCACCAGACACACTCACCACTCACCAAACCACTCACCGCACACACTCGCCACTCACCGCACACACTCGCCACTCACCGCACACACTCACCAGACCACTCACCAGACACACTCGCCACTCACGGCACAAACTCACCAAACCACTCACCGCACACACCCACCACTCACCGCACACACTCACCACTCACCCGCCGCCGCCGTGCATGCGTGCGTGCAGGGGATCTACCGAGTGAACGAACACACCACTCACCGCACACACTCACCACTCACCAAACCACTCACCGCACACACTCACCACTCACCAGACACACTCACCACTCACCGCACACACTCACCAGACCACTCACCGCACACACCCACCACTCACCGCACACACTCACCAGACCACTCACCAGACACACTCACCACTCACCGCACACACTCACCAGACCACTCACCGCACACACCCACCACTCACCGCACACACTCACCAAACCACTCACCGCACACACTCACCACTCACCCGCCGTGCGTGCGTGCGTGCGTGCGTGCAGGGGATCTACCGAGTGAACGAACACACCACTCACCGGACACACTCACCACTCACCCGCCGTGCGTGCGTGCGTGCAGGGGATCTACCGAGTGAACGGGGTGAAGTCTCGAGTGGAGCGCCTCTGCCAGGCGATGGAGGGGCGCGCCCCGGGGCGCCGCCCGACCTCCAGCAGGCTTCTCCGCACGATGTGAGCAACGTGCTCAAGCTGTACCTGCGCCAGGTGAGAGGAGGAGACAGGCACTAAAAGCATCAATTAAGAAAAAAAATGTACCAAGTTCATGTATTAGGTATATAGCCCTGTGAGCCATTCGGCTCTTGAATCGGGTGCTAACCGCAAGAAACAAAAAACGGAAACATGAACAAGAAAACATGTTAAAGTGAACTTCGATTGAAAGCTTCTTTCGTGACTGCAGGGATTCATCTTCTTGGTTCTTTCGGTAAAGTCATCACGTAGAAGGGAAGTAATAAAATAATAAAAATAAAACATAATAAAATAATTCTCACGACGTTTCGGCCACAACGCAAGCAGCCGTTCTCAGGTGAAGAACAGGTCTGTCGAGGAGACAGCGTCTGAAATTTCCGACAGACCTGTTCTTCACCTGAGGACGGCTGCTTGCGTTGTGGCCGAAACGCGTGAGAATTATTTTATTTTTCTTCTTGGTTCTTTCGGTAAAGTCACGTAGAAGGGAAGTAATAAAATAATAAAATAAAACATAATAAAACAATTCTCACGACGTTTCGGCCACAACGCAAGCAGCCGTCCTCAGGTGAAGAATGAAACACCACCAAGCTTGGAGCGTATATTTCAGCTGGTTATTTCCCTTCTACGTGACTTTACCGAAAGAACCAAGAAGATCTTAAAGTGACTATGTGACTGAGTGCAAACAGAAAATCCAAGAAAAGACAGCAAAATATTGCGGGAAAAAACACCGTACACCAACGCTGTGTGTGCAGCAGGCTGAGGCCACTTAGGGAGGCCCAAAGACCGGTTCAGATAATCGCCACTGATATGGCCGTGAGCGGGAATCGAACCCGTGTCGCCGGGTTCGTAGCGCAGCGCGCTAACCGCTACACTACCACACAGACACACAGACAAAGTCAAAGATGCACAGACGCAAAGATGCAGTGCTATCGTCAACACCAGCATCATCATCATCAGCGTCCTCTTCACTGCCACCGTGATTACCAGGATCACCACCACTACTACCACTGCCACGTTGCCACCACCTCCTCCATCATCACCGCCACCACCGCCACCACCACCACCACCACCGCCATCACCACCACCACGGCCACCACCGCCACCACCGCCACCGCCACCACCATCACCCCATCACCACCACCACCCCCATCACCACCACCCCCATCACCGCCCCCATCATGTCACCACCCCATCACCACCATCACCACCCCCATCACCACCACCACCACCACCGCCACCACCCCATCACCACCACCACCCCCATTACGACCGCCACCACCACGGCCATCGCCACCACGCCACCGCCACCATCACCACCACCACCCCATTACGACCACCGCCACCGCCGCCACCACCATCGCCACCACCGCCGCCACCGCCACCGCCGCCACCACCGTACCCTCTAAGCGAGGACCCGCCGCTCACATTGCGTCCCCAGCTGCCGGAGCCCATCATCCCGGGCGAGCTGTACCACCGCTTCATCCGGCTGGCGCGGGACGGGCCCGCCTCGCCGGGGCCGCTGGCGCCCGACGGCTCCCTGGGCCGCGACTCTCCACCTCCTCCTCCGTCACCGCTCTCGGCGTCACCGCCGGCGCTGTCGTCAGAGAGCGCGGTAACGGCGGCGGCGGTAACGGCGGCGGCATCGCAGGGCAGCTGAAAGCGCTGCTGGCGCGCTTACCGGAGCCTAACCGCTCCACTCTGGAATACATCATTGCCCACCTGCACCGGTGAGTTGGTGGGGGGAGGGTGGGGTGTGGAGCGGGTGGGCGGGTGGGTGAGCGACGGGGGTGAGTGCTGCGAGGGAGCGAATGGGTAAGAAAGGGGTTGAGTGGTTGAGCGAGTGGGCGAGTGGTTAAGCGAGTGGTGAGCAAGGGGTGAGTGGTGGAGCGAGAGGGTGAGCAAGGTGGTGAGTGGTGAACGAGTGGGTGAGCAAGGGGGTGAGTGGTTGAGCGAGTGGGTGAGCAAGGGGTGAGTGGTTGAGCGAGTGGGTGAGCAAGGTAGCGAGAGGGTGAGCGAGGGGGCGAGTGCGTGAGCAAGGGGCGAGTGGTGAACGAGTGGTGAGCAAGGGGGTGAGTGGGTGAGCGAGGGGTGAGCAAGGGGGTGAGTGGTCGAGCGAGTGGATGAGCAAGTGGGCGAGTGGTTGAGCGAGTGGGTGAGCAAGGGGGTGAGTGGTTGAGCAAGGGGGTGAGTGGTTGAGCGAGTGGGTGAGCAAGGGGTGAGTGGTCGAGCGAGTGGGTGAGCAAGGGGTGAGTGGTTGAGCAAGGGGGTGAGTGGTCGAGCGAGTGGGTGAGCAAGGGGTGAGTGGTTGAGCAAGGGGTGAGTGGTCGAGCAAGTGGGTGAGAAAGGGGGTGAGGGGTGAGCAAGGGGGTGAGTGGTCGAGCGAGGGGTGAGCAAGAGGGTGAGTGGTTGAGCGAGTGGGTGAGCAAGGTAGCGAGAGGGTGAGGAAGGGATAGAGTGGTTGAGTGAGTGGGTGAGCAATGGGGTGAGTGGTTGAGCGAGCGAGTAAGAAAGGGGGTGAGTGGTCGAGCGAGTGGGTGAGAAAGGGGGCGAGTGGTTAAGAGAGAGTGGGTGAGAAAGGGGGTGAGTGGTTGAGCAAGGGGGTGAGTGGTCGAGCGAGTGGATGAGCAAGTGGGCGAGTGGTTGAGCGAGTGGGTGAGCAAGGTGGCGAGTGGTCGAGCGAGTGAGTGGGTAAGTGTGGTGAGTGTATCGGTGGGTGAGTGATTCGGCAAGCGGCTGGGCGAGCGACTGAGTTCATGGTTCCTCCAAGTGGCGAGTGGGTATGTATCCACGAGTACGTTCAACTTCTTCCGCACCGAACGCAGCTAATCGGAGGTGGGTGTGTACACAGTTGCCCATGCCAGTGGAAGAGAGTGTACGGTCTGCGGTGTCTGCCGAGGTGCGCTCAGCGATGGGACTTGAAAGTTAAATGTTGGCTGTAACGGAACGCCACCATTCACCCTGCCCCCCCACGTGACCCCCTCCCCCCACTCCCCCCTTGTCACTCTCTGCTACCCACGTGCCCACCCCCCACGTGACCCCCTCCCCCACTCCCCCTTGTCACTGCTACCCACGTGACCCCCCTGCCCCACCCCCACGTGACCCCCCTCCCCCCACTCCCCCTTGTCACTGCTACCCACGTGACCCCCCTGCCCCACCCACGTGACCCCCCTGCCCCCCCCAGGGTGTCCCGCTGTGAGAAAGAGAACAAGATGTCGGCCGGGAACCTGGGCATCGTATTTGGGCCGACGCTGATGAGGTCGCGACCCCCCCTCGCGATGGCGTCGCCGCCCTCGTGGGGGGGGCTCCCTGCAGCGGCCCCCTCTCCTCACTGGCCGACTACCCGAGCCAGGCGCGCGTCGTGCAGCTGCTCATCTCTCACTGGCCCTCGCTAGCGCCCTCGCCGGCGCCCTCACCGGCGCCTTCGCCGGCGCCCGGCGCTGACGCCAAGGACGCCAACGACGCCAACACCGCCGCCGCCGAGGTGCAGGGCGAGAGTGCGACGTCAACGACGCCGCCGGCGCCGGACGTGGCACCGGCGTGCCACCTCGATGCCGCTTCTCCCGCCACCGCCGGCGCCTCCACGTCCACCTCCCCCTCCTCTGCGAGCAGCGCCGGATCTCCGGACACGTTTCCCCGTCGTGGCGGCGGCTCCGTGGAGGAGCCCGCGCCGGCGCCGCTTGCCGTGGCCGCGCAGCCGGCGCTCCGGCAAACCCCGGCGGCGGCGGCGCCGTCGTCGAGGCCGGGCGCCGGTGTTGGCGGCGGCTGCGTGGTGGTGGTGCGGCGCGAGGTGGGCGGCAACGGCGCCGGCGGCGGTGACGGCGGTACGGAGGAGCCGTTCACCCCGGTGCGGGTGGTGCAGGTGAAGCTGTCGCGGATCAACCTGGCGGACGCCCGGCACAACCGCGCCGGCGTCGCCGGTGCCCCGCCGGCGGAACGACGCGCCGCCAGTGTCGCCGCGGCAACGCTAGAGGAGCCGTGCGCTCGCCGGGACGCCGCCGCTGCCGGTGACGCCGCCGCGTCCCCGGTGCCCTCCGGCACCTTCCGCTCCACGCTGGTGCGGTGCCCGCCCACCGCTGATTCGGCGTCGGTGCCGAGGGGACGGCCGTGCGAGCTCACCGTGAGCCGGCCGTGCGGCGGCGGCGGTGGTGGCGCGGCGCCGGCGGTGGTTGCCGGTGCCGGTGAACCAGCACGGGAGCCGGCGGGGGGCGCAGGCCAAGGGGGGGGGCGGCACGTGCGGTGCCCCCGGCCTCCGCTCGACCGGCGCGCCACGCGACTTCGACGTGGATGGTCGCGCCGACTTTGTGTGACGCGCCGATGGTTCGGGCTGAACCGGCGATGAATCCCGGCGCGCCCGTCTTGCCGCAACAGCAGCAGCAGCAGCAGTATTATTGTTGTTACGATGTACGCACGCGCGCGTGTACATGTGGTGGACTTCTTTCGCACCGGATGTAGCCGACCGTGCTAATCGGAGGTGCGGGAGAAGGATGGTGGCGGTGATGGTGGCGGTGGTGGTGGTGGTGGTTTTAAATGTCAAGCGGGCCTCGCCCCCCAACCCGGCCTAGCCCCCCCCCAACCCATAACCCTTCTCTGCGTAACGATCGCCTTGCAAGGCACAGGGCCAGCTGCCATTGGGGTGCCCCTAGGCTAGACCGCACGGCATCAGCAGCAGCAGCACCATCTCCCCCGCCCCACCTACTGAAGGACCACCGCCGTGACTACGTATGGGTTCGGTGGCTTCGTTGGAGTCTCCTTTGCTTGGATGTTGGATATTGCCGGCGGGGGGGGGGGGGAGGTCGGGATTTAGATTTATTTTTGTCTTTTTGTATTTGCAACGGAAAAAGTTTTTTCGACGCCGTTCGCCGGTTTGTGCACTAACGGGGGAAATCGTCGTGGGCTCCGGCAGAGTCAAGCGGCCGATGTGGACTATTTAAGGCGGGATGTTCCATCGGCAAAACGGTAAAAAAAATTTTTTTTTTAAAGTCATGTTTAAAACGTTCGCTTCAAATTTTTTTTAAAAATCATGTTTTAAAAATATAACGTATGTATTATATTTTATAGAATGTTTAAAAAAAATAGCGTTTCCGTAAACATGATTTTTTTACGTGAAAAATCATGTTTAAAAAAGGTGATTTTTTTTTAAATATCAGTTTTGAAGTACATTTTTTTTACACGTGACTTTTAAAAATCATGATTTTTAAAATAATTTGTAATTATGGTATTTTTTTAAACATTCTTTTTTTAAATAATGCCTTTAAATCATGGTATTAAAAAAATGTATCATGCTTTTTTATCATGATTTTTATTCATGAATTTTTTTTATCAAAATATAAAAAAAATTACGTGATTAAAAAAAATGTCTTTTCTAATTCGTAACTTTTTTTAAAGTCACAATATATTATTTTAAAAACATGATTTTCTCAAGACATTTTCGTATTTTTTTTTGGTTAAAACATTTTTTTTATTACTTGAGCGTTTTAAATATTCTAAAACGTTCGCGGTGAGAGGGGGGGGGTCAACGTGCCGTCGATGACGCCTCCTTGTGACGAGGACGTCTTTCTGTGACGCGCATTTCGGGAAGCGTTCGGGTTGGTGGGGGCGGGGAAACGCGTCGGCACTGTAGCACAGTGAAGGGCGCGGAGTGGCACTCACGTGGGGATCCTGGGAGGAGGAGTGGGAGGAGGAGAGAGAGTGGGATGAGAAGTGGGAGTAGGAGTGGGAGGAGGAGTGGGAGGAAGAGGAGTGAGAGGAGGAGGACATCAGGGAGGAGTGGAGGAGGAGTGGGAGGAGGACATCAGGTTGGAGGAGGAGTGGGAGGAGGAGTGGGAGGAGAAGTGGGAGGAGAAGTAGGAGGACATCAGGGAGGAGTGGGAGGAGGAGGAGAGGGAGTGGGAGGAGGAGTGGGAGGAGGAGTGGGAGGAGAAGGAGGAGGACATCAGGTTGGAGGAGTGGGAGTAGGAGGAGTGGGAGGAGGAGGAGTGGGAGGAGTGGGAGGAGGACATCAGGTTGGAGGAGGAGTGGGAGGAGGAGGAGTGGGAGGAGGAGTGGGAGGAGGACATCAGGTTGGAGGAGGAGTGGGAGGAGGAGTGGGAGTAGGAGGAGAGGGAGTGGGAGGAGGAGTGGGAGGAGGAGGAGAGGGAGTGGGAGGAGGAGTGGGAGGAGGAGTGGGAGGAGGAGGAGTGGGAGGAGGAGTGGGAGGAGAAGGAGGAGGACATCAGGTTGGAGGAGTGGGAGTAGGAGGAGTGGGAGTAGGAGGAGTGGGAGTAGGAGGAGTGGGAGGAGGAGGAGTGGGAGGAGTGGGAGGAGGACATCAGGTTGGAGGAGGAGTGGGAGGAGGAGGAGTGGGAGGAGGAGGAGTGGGAGGAGGAGTGGGAGGAGGAGTGGGAGTAGGAGGAGAGGAGTGGGAGGAGGAGTGGGAGGAGGAGGAGAGGGAGTGGGAGGAGGAGTGGGAGGAGGAGTGGGAGGAGGAGGAGTGGGAGGAGGAGTGGGAGGAGGAGGAGGACATCAGGTTGGAGGGGGAGTGGGAGGAGGAGAGGGAGGAGGAGTGGGAGGAGGAGGAGTGGGAGGATGAGTGGGAGGAGGATGAGTGGGAGGATGAGTGGGAGGAGGATGAGTGGGAGGAGGATGAGTGGGAGGAGGAGGAGGAGAGGGATGAGGAGTGGGAGGAGGAGTGGGAGGAGGGACATCAGGTTGGAGGAGGAGTGGGAGGAGGAGGAGGTCTGAGAGGGCTGATCGCCGTGCCGTCCGCTGCTGTAGTAGCGACCCCACGTGGTTATATGTCGCACCCGGGCAGCACAATGGCCACTCTTTCTCCCCCTCTCCCTCTCTCTATATACTACACACAGCACAGTATTAATTATATATTCGTAGTATTTTTTAAGGAAGGTGGGAGGGAAAAAAAACTCTACTTTTTTTGGTTTAAAATCGTTTTTTTATATATATATAATTGCCTTGTGTATTAAATATTTACACGAATAACTACTGTACACGCATCAAGTATTACCAATAAAAGCACCTGACGATTAGCATTGACTTGGCTTGCCTCACCGGGTTCATGAATCATAGTGGTGGTGTTGGTGGTGTTGGTGGTGTTGGTGGTGGTGGTGGTGTGAGTGGTGGTGGTGGTGGGTGGTGGTTGGTGGTGTNGGTGGTGGTGGTTGTTGGTGGTGGTGGNGTTGGTGGTGGTGGTGGTGGTGGTGGTGGTGTTGGTGGTGGTGTTGGTGGTGGTGTTGGTGGTGGTGGTGGTGTTGTTGGTGGTGGTGGTGTTGTTGGTGGTGGTGTTGGTGGTGTTGGTGTTGGTGTTGGTGGTGTTGGTGGTGGTGGTGGTGGTGTTGTTGGTGGTGGTTTGGTGGTGGTGGTGGTTTTGGTGGTGGTGGTGGTGTTGGTGGTGGTGGTGGTGTTGGTGGTGGTGATGGTGTTGGTGGTGGTGTGGTGGTGTTGGTGGTGGTGGTGTNGGTGGTGGTGGTGGTGGTGGTGGNGTTGGTTGGTGGTGGGTGGTGTTGGTGTTGGTGGTGTTGGTGGTGGTGGTGTTGGTGGTGGTGATGGTGGTGGTTGGTGTTGGTGGTGGTGGTGTTTGGTTGGTGTTGGTGGTGTTGGTGGTGGTGTTTGGTGTGGTGGTGGTGGTGTTGGTGGTGATGGTGGTGGTGTGGTGGTGTCGGTGTTGGTGGTGGTGGTGTTGGTGGTGGTGGTGGTGTTGGTGGTGTGGTGTTGGTGGTGGTGGTGTTGGTGGTGTGGTGGTGGTGGTGGTGTTGGTGGTGTTGGTGGTGTTGGTGGTGGTGTGGTGGTGGTGGTGTTGGTGGTGGTGGTTTTGGTGGTGGTGGTGTTGGTGGTGTTGGTGGTTTTGGTGATGGTGGTGGTGTTGGTGGTGGTGTTGGTGGTGGTGTTGGTGGTGTTGGTGGTGTTGGTGGTGGTGGTGTTGGTGGTGGTGGTGTTGGTGGTGGTGGTGTTGTTGGTGGTGGTGGTGTTGGTGGTGGTGTNGGTGGTGGTGGTGTGGTGGTGTTGGTGGTGGTGTTGGTGTTGGTGGTGGTGTTGGTGGTGGTGTTGGTGTTGGTGGTGTTGGTGGTCGTGGTGTTGGTGGTGTTGGTGGTGTGGTGTTGGTGGTGGTGGTGGTGTTGGTGGTGGTGTTGGTTGGTGGTGGTGTTGGTGTTGGTGGTGGTGGTGTTGGTGGTGGTGTTGGTGGTTGGTGGTCTTGCTGGTGTTGGTGGTGGTGGTGTTGGTGTTGGTGGTGTTGGTGTTGTTGGTGGTGGCTATGCCGAAGGTCTGTGGCTGCCTGTTAACCACAGGCACGCACAGATGTTGCACTCCTCCATTCCTGTGGGTATCGAGTCGAGAGGAGCCTTTTACCCTGGCTCTGCCAGGCGGTACAGCAGAGTGCGTGAACTAATCTCCATCTGTTCCATCTCACTCCCTTCTCACCCGTGGGTGGGGGGTGTCTAACAGCAGCAGCCGTAGTTACCCCTGGCTCTGCCAGGAGGAGGCGGTACAGCAAAATGTGGACCCCGCCTGTTCCGTCTGCACGGGATAGAGCGTTTCCCCCTCGCACGCACGCACGTAAAACACTCAACGTTGATTGGGCCGACAATGCCACCATTTATAACACATTCCTGCGGAGGGAGCTGGTAGGAACGTCGGGTTGCTCGGTCAATGGCCTGCAGGGTCAACGGCGGCGTGGTGTATTCCGCAAATATGCCCGACTGTGAGGGCGGGCACAAGCCGGCGTGAGTAGGTGAAACGTTGAGTTTTATAAGGGCACCACGGGGTGACCAGCCCCACCCCACCCAGCCCCACCCCACCCAGCCCCTCCCCACTCTCCCCACCCAGCCTCTCCCCACCTCCCCACCCAGCCCCTCCCCACCCTCCCCACCCAGCCTCTCCCCACCCAGCCCCTCCCCACCCTCCCCACCCAGCCCCTCCCCATACAGCTCCTCCCCACCCAGCCCTCCCTGCCCACCCAGCCCCTCCCTGCACGACGGACGGACACAATAATCTCCTGTGGGCTGGTGGAACCAGTGGGTTCCTACCAGTAAGAGGACCTGCATAGCTCGGTCAATTGTTGACGATGGCATCACACCAAGCAAGCAAGTTGCATGCAACTGATTACCCGGACGTGGACACGCCTTTTGCAACGGGTTGGCGCAACCGGTTGCGGAGAACGCTCGCGTATAAGCAAACAAGTTGCATGCAACTGATTGCTCGGAAGTGGACCTGGCTTCACCTTCAACCCACGGTTGTTTGTGTCGGGCATCACGGTGGCTAGGAGATGTTAACTACCTCGCCTGGTATACAGGAGGTCGTGGGATCGATCCCGACCCTGACGCCTGTTGTATATTTGGAGTTTGCATGTGGAGAGATGTTAACTACCTCGCTTGGTATACAGGAGGTCGTGGGATCGACCCCGACCCTGACGCCTGCTGTGTATTTGGAGTTTGCATGTGGAGAGATGTTAACTACCTCGCCTGGTATGCAGGAGGTCGTGGGTTCGATTCCGACCCTGACGCCTGCTGTATATGTGGAGTTTGCATGTGGAGAGATGTTAACTACCTCGCCTGGTATACAGGAGGTCGTGGGATCGACCCCGACCCTGACGCCTGCTGTGTATTTGGAGTTTGCATGTGGAGAGATGTTAACTACCTCGCCTGGTATGCAGGAGGTCGTGGGTTCGATCCCGACCCTGATGCCTGCTGTGTATTTGGAGTTTGCATGTGACGAGATGTTAACTACCTCGCCTGGTATACAGGAGGTCGTGGGTTCGATCCCGACCCTGATGCCTGCTGTGTATTTGGAGTTTGCATGTGGAGAGATGTTAACTACCTCGCTTGGTATACAGGAGGTCGTGGGTTCCTTCCCGACCCTGATGTATGCTGTGCATTTGCGATGATTGCCAGGGGTCGCTTCTGTAAAAGAGCTATGCAGCGGGGCGGAGGGACTGAATGAGAGTGTGTGTGTGAGTATGCGTGTGTATGTGTGAATGAGACTGTGTGTAGTCATAGGAGTTGCCTTGTTGTTGATAGCCAACATCCCATGGGACTATGCATGGCTGGGGCGTCCTCCTCCCTGAGTCAAGCATTGTTGACTGCATACCTCCTGGCCCTCTCACTTTGGGGCCCAGCTGGGGTCTTTCCTCTTCATCCAGAGCCACTGACTGCTGCCTTCTGCCGCCTCCGATACAGCTCTGATTGCCGAACGCTGGCTCTGGCCCTAAATTCCCAGGTCTCTAAGCAGTCTGGTTGTAGATGTTGCCACAAAACCTCTGCAGCCCACCTCCACTGGTCGGACTTCTGTGTTCCAGCCATGATGCCGTGCTTCGGCAGCTAGATCGGCATAGCGCAGATTTTTTGCTCATAAGCCTCATCTACTGAGTCCTCCCAGGGTACTGTGAGCTCAATGATGAAGACCTTCTTGAGCGAACGGGACCAGAGCACCACGTCAGGTCTCAGGGTGCTGGTTGCGATCTCCGAGGAAACACAAGTTGCCGGCCAATGTCAGCTAGCATTTTACAGTCGCGGGCCAAGCGCAGCTGGTCTCGCTCTATTGGTGTAGAGCCGCTCTTCGGTGGTTTAGCCCCTTCGCGGACAAAGGTCGTCCCGTAAGGGGTGTGATGCTGCTGGGGTGGTAGGGAGTTGGTGGCAGCTCGCTTGTCCTCCAGGGCGGACGTAAGGTTTTTAAGGACTTGGTTGTGACGCCAAGTGTAGCGTCCTTGGGTGAGGCTTGTTTTACACCCTGTGAGAATGTGCCTGAGGTTGGCTGGCATGGAACAGAGGGCACAGTTCGGATCTTCACCATACCATTGGTGAAGATTGACTGGTGTTGGAAGGACGTCATATGTTGCTCTGATGGAAAAGCTCAACCGCCTCGCTCTTCCATGGCCCACAGATCCTTCCAGCTGATCTTCCTCTTCTCCACACTGTCCCATCGAGTCCACTGTCCCTGTTTGGCAAGAGAGACTGCCTTGGCCCACCTTGCAGCCTCCTCCTGATGGCGTACTTCCTGCACTACCATCTTCTGCCGCTCTGGTGCAGTGGCCTTACTCCAAGCAGCTGAATGAAACAGCACACGAGCTTGGAGCATATATTTAAGCTGGGTTGGAAGGGGGGGAAAGGGCGCTTGACAGTGCATATCAAGAGGAATTTAGCATATTTATGGGAAATGAAGGTATGTGATTAGTACTACTTATGCCCGTGCATTATGCAGGATTAGCAGCATCACAGGGAGGGGATATGGGAAATGCAGGTATGTGATTAGTACTACTTATGCCCGTGCATTATGCAGGATTAGCAGCATCAAAGGGAGGGGATATGGGAAATGCAGGTATGTGATTAGTACTACTTATGCCCGTGCATTATGCAGGATTAGCAGCATCAAAGGGAGGGGATATGGGAAATGCAGGTATGTGATTAGTGCTACTTATGCCCGTGCATTATGCGGGATTAGCAGCATCAAAGGAGGGGATATGGGAAATGCAGGTATGCGATTAGTACTACTTATGCCCGTGCATTATGCAGGATTAGCAGCATCAAGGGAGGGGATATGGGAAATGCAGGTATGTGATTAGTGCTACTCATGCCCGTGCATTATGCAGGATTAGCAGCATCAAAGGGCGGGGATATGGGAAATGCAGGTATGTGATTAGTACTACTTATGCCCGTGCATTATGCAGGATTAGCAGCATCACAGGGAGGGGATATGGGAAATGCAGGTATGTGATTAGTGCTACTTTGCCCGTGCATTATGCAGGATTAGCAGCATCACAGGGAGGGGATATGGGAAATGCAGGTATGTGATTAGTACTACTTATGCCCGTGCATTATGCAGGATTAGCAGCATCAAGGGAGGGGATATGGGAAATGCAGGTATGTGATTAGTACTACTTATGCCCGTGCATTATGCAGGATTAGCAGCATCAAAGAAAATAAAGAAATGGTTAAGTTCAAGACCCTTCACAGCCTCCACGAGTTTCTCACGGCAGCTGGGATGGCTCTGTCGGACTTTGACGACCTCCCGCAGCTTTCCGAGTACACACACTTGGTTCTGGACTCGCTGCTTGAGAACAACCATATCCGCCGCGAATTGGACGCGAAAGACTTCCCATTTCGACTTCGGCGTATAAGCAGTTCCCCATTGTCCCAGCCTTCGCGATGACCGTCAACAAGGCGCAGGGGCAAACTGTTCACAACTTGGGATTATATCTACCAACTCCATGCTTCTCGCACGGCCAACTGTACGAGTCACGGCAAGAGCCAACATCAAGGCGCTTATTGAGGGACCTGACGACGACGACGAGGAGGAAGACGGAGTGTACACGAAGAATATCGTGTGTCGCCAGATATTTCAATAAGTTGCATTCTATATTTGAATAAAGTTGCATTCTTTAATATTGTCGATTGAGCGTCTCATAAAAATGCATATAACCTCACAAAAATAAACATAAAACAATCACCAAAACGTGTCTATTGTGTCCGGCCACTTTCAACTCCCCACCAACCAAGCACATACACACCGCCCGCGAAGCGGTCGGCGACTGCTAGTGTGTGAATGAGACTGTGTGTGAATGAGATTGTGTCTGTGTGACACTGTGTGTGGTGTGGGGAGCGGTAGTGTAGTGGTTAGCGCGTGCGCTATGAACCTGGCGACCCGGGTTCGATTCCCGCTCACGGCTAACACCAGTGACGATTATCTGAACCGGTCCTGGGCCTCCCTAGGTCGACTCAGCCTTAAATGAGTACCTGGTGCGGTGTGTAAACATCGCCACTAAGGAGACAAAAGCGGTCGGGCGTGGTGCTGGCCACCCACCCCCTCGTGTGCCGTTCCGGCCTTCATAGGTGCTCGCAAACAGCACTTGCCCCTACAGTCTGTTAAGGCTATATGGGGGATCTTTGTGGTGCTGGCCACCCCACCCCTCGTGTGCCGTTCAGGCCTTCATAGGTGCTACTCGCTAACAGCACTTGCAACCCCTACAGTCTGTTAAGGCTATACGGGGATCTTTGTCTTTGTGTGTGACACTGTGTGTGCGACTCGAGTTCGATTCCCGCTCGCGGCCAACACCACCGGTGACGATGATCTGAACCGGTCCTGGGCCTCCCCTAGATCGACTCAGCCTCAAATGAGTACCTGGTGTAGCGGTGTGTAAAACATCGCCACTAGGGAGTCAAAGGTGGCCGGGCGTGGTGCTGGCCACCCACCCCCTCGTGTGCCGTGCCGGCCTTCATAGGTGCTCGCTAACAGCACTTGCCCCAAAAGACTGTCACAGGCTACACGGGGATCTTTGTTGGAGTGACACTGTGTGTGGGAGTGAGTGTGTGTTTGTGTGTACCTGTGTCTGTGTGTACCTGTGTGTGGGAGTGACACTGTGTGTGTACCTGTGTGTGTACCTGTGTGTGGGAGTGAGTCTGTGTGTGTGTGTACCTGTGTGTGTACCTGTGTGTGTGGGAGTGAGTCTGTGTGTGTACCTGTGTGTGTGTACCTGTGTGTGGGAGTGACACTGTGTGTGTGTGTACCTGTGTGTGTGGGAGTGAGTCTGTGTGTGTGTGTGTTTGCGAAACGTGGACCCCCCCTAATGGAACATCTTCGCCGGTTAGAAACATTGGGGCTGGCCTGCCGACGATCCATCCTGGGTTTAACCTGCAGGCTGGATTGTGTGAGGAGCTCACACATCCTTGAAAGATCTAGACAAAAGTCCCATCGGTGAACTCCGGCAGGCAAGGCTGCGTTGGCTGGGTCATGTAGCCCGCATGCCCAGCCACCGCATGCCTCGACAGCTTTTGTTCGGCCCGATAGAGGGGCTAAACGGGCGCGGCACGGGCTAGAGAAGAGATGGAGTGATGTGGTACAGGAGGACGTGGAGCTGAGTGGACTTGCCGATGACTGGTACCAGCGGTGTCAAGATCGGCCTCAGTGGAGGAGGCTCGTGAAGGACGCTGCTGGGCAGTTGGAGGCAGTCGCCCTCCAACAACAACGGAGGGGGGAGGAGCGACGCTCACAACAACGAGCGGAGCGCCGGGCGGATAAAACACATCAAGTTGGCACAGTAGGGGCACAGGTGGTGCATCAGCCAGTCGTCTCAGTCGATCCGTGGCACCTGGGTCTGCCCCGTGACCTCCTGCCCGCGGGCGTTCGACACTTCACGTGGCCTCAAGGTGCACCTAGCCTGGCACAAGCGTGGTGACGTCACCGCCACTTAGTGGCGAATGGCGGTTGTTGTGTATGTGTGTTGGTGACAGCAAACAACCCACGGCACCACCTGTGCCTGTGTCGCGTGACCTCCTCCTGCACCTAGCCTGGCACGGCAGTCAACCCATAGCACATGGGTCTGTCCCGTGACCTGCACCTAGCCTGGCACAGCAGTCAACCCATAGCACCTGGGTCTGTCCCGTGACCTCCTGCACCTAGCCTGGCACAGCAGTCAACCCATGACACCTGGGTCTGTCCCGTGACCCCTGCACCTAGCCTGGCACAGCAGTCAACCCATAGAGACATGGGTCTGTCCCGTGACCTCCTCCTGCACCTAGCCTGGCACAGCAGTCAATCCATGGCACTACCTGGGTCTGTGTCCCGTGACCTCCTCCTGCACCTAGCCTGGCACAGCAATGAACCAATGGCATTACCTGGGTTTGTGTCCCATAGACCCATAGACACCCCATAGACACCCCATAGATGAAGTATGTTAAAAGATCTAGACCCATAGACACCCATAGACACCCCATAGACACCCCATAGACACCCCATAGACACCCCATAGATGAAGTATGTTAAAAGATCTAGACCCATAGACACCACATAGACACCCCATAGACAAAGTTTGTTAAAAGATCTAGACCCATAGACACCCCATCGACCCATAGACACCCATAGGCACCCCATAGACACCCATAGGCAAAGTTTATTAAAAGATCTAGACCCATAGACACCCCATAGACACCCCATAGACACCCATAGATGAAGTATGTTAAAAGATCTAGACCCATAGACACCACATAGACACCCCATAGACAAAGTTTGTTAAAAGATCTAGACCCATAGACACCCCATCGACCCATAGACACCCCATAGGCACCCCATAGACACCCATAGGCAAAGTTTATTAAAAGATCTAGACCCATAGACACCCCATAGACACCCCATAGACACCCCATAGATGAAGTATGTTAAAAGATCTAGACCCATAGACACCCCATAGACACCCATAGACACCCCATAGACACCCCATAGACAAAGTTTGTTAAAAGATCTAGACCCATAGACACCCATAGACACCCCATAGACACCCCATAGACACCCCATAGACAAAGTTTGTTAAAAGATCTAGACCCATAGACACCCCATAGACACCCCATAGACACCCCATAGGCAAAGTTTATTAAAAGATCTAGACCCATAGACACCCCATAGACACCCCATAGACACCCCATAGACACCCATAGACACCCCATAGACACCCCATAGATGAAGTATGTTAAAAGATCTAGACCCATAGACACCCCATAGACACCCCATAGACACCCCATAGACACCCCATAGATGAAGTATGTTAAAAGATCTAGACCCATAGACACCACATAGACACCCCATAGACAAAGTTTGTTAATAGATCTAGACCCATAGACACCCCATCGACCCATAGACACCCCATAGGCACCCCATAGACACCCCATAGGCAAAGTTTATTAAAAGATCTAGATCCATAGACACCCCATAGACACCCCATAGACACCCATAGACACCCCATAGACACCCCATAGATGAAGTATGTTAAAAGATCTAGACCCATAGACACCCCATAGACACCCCATAGACACCCATAGACAAAGTTTGTTAAAAGATCTAGACCCATAGACACCCCATAGACACCCCATAGACACCCCATAGACAAAGTTTGTTAAAAGATCTAGACCCATAGACACCCCATAGACACCCCATAGACACCCCATAGACACCCAGCCCCGCGTGTGTGTGTACAGCCCCACGTGCGTGTGTACAGCCCCGGTGTGGGTGTGAGTGTACAGCCCTGTGGGTGTTTGTGGGTGCGTGTGAGTGTACGTCTGAGGAGCGGTGGCGCAGCGATTAGCGCTGCACTGCGCTACGAACCTGGCACTGCGACCCGAGTTCGATTCCGGCTCACGGCCACCACCAAACCACCGGTGGCGATTATCCGAGCCGGTCCACGGCATTCACACCTAGGTCGACTCGGCCTTAAATGAGCAACAGGCGTGGCGTGTGTTAAAGCGATCAGCTTACTCGCTAACAGCACTTGCCCCAACAGTCCGTGAAGGCTATATGGGGGATCTTTGTCTTTCGTGCTGCACCACAGCCTCGAACGAGTAGCCGGTGCGGTGTGTAGTAAACATCGTCACTGGGAAGACAAAGGCGGCCGGGCGTGGTGGTGCTGACCACCCATAGGTGCTACTCGCTATCAGTACCACATCCCCTGGGTCTTTCGTTAAAGTCTCCATAGGTTGTTTTCTTGACTCCAATGATTTATATTCTTAGGTTTTTTCGGTAAAGTCACGTAGGTAAAAAATAAAAATAAGAATTAATTAAAGTAAAATAAAAATAAAATAAAAATCACGACGTTTTGGAGGCAACACAAGCTTCCGTCTTCAGGTGGAATGCGGTCTTTCTGTAAAGTCACGTAGAAGGGAAATAATAAAAAATATATAACAATAAAAATGTAAATTAATAAAAGTCAAATAAAAATAAAATAAAAATCACGACGTTTCGGAGGCAACACAAGCTTCCGTCTTCAGGTGGAACCGTCACAGCCACGACAGCTGTATCAAGTAACTTACTTGACCCACTAACCCAACCACCCACTCACTCACTCGCCCACTCACTCATTCACCCACTCACCCACTCACTCACCCACTCGCTCATTCACTCACCCACTCACTCATTCACCCACTCACCCACTCACTCACCCACTCGCTCATTCACTCACTCACCCACTCGCCCACTCACTCATTCACCCACTCACCCACTCACTCGCCCACTCGCTCATTCACTCACTCACCCACTCGCCCTCTTACTTGATACAGCAATCGTGCTGTGGGTAGGATGAGGTGGAACCGTCACAGCACGACTGCTGTATCAAGTGAGTGAGAAATTCCAAGAAAACAGTTCTTGTATATATACTGGTTGAGGGTGGGAGGAGCCATTGTGAGGTTCGGTGCGGCTGAAGCACGCTGCAAGGAATGAGCCTTTGTTGTGCAGACTGGTTGAACTGGGAGGTTCCAAGAGTTGTTAAGGTGCGTGTGAGTGAATCCTTGCAGTCACGAAAGCTTCAAATCAAGACCTCCCTACGTGATTTCGATGTAAAGCTTTCGTGACTGCAGGGATTCATCTGCTTGGTTCTTTCGGTAAAGTCACGTAGAAGGGAAATAATAAAATAATAAAAATTTAACATAATTAAATAATTCTCACGACGTTTCGGCCACAACGCAAGCAGCCGTCCTCAGGTGGAGAACAGGTCTGTCGAGAAGACAGCGTCTGAATGACACACCCCAGGCTTGGAGCGTCTATTTAAGCTGGGATGGAGGGGAGAAGAGCGCCTTGACAAAATAATTTGCATATCAAGAGGAATTTAGCGTATTTATGGGAAATGCATTCACCCAAGGACCTAAACAATATGAATTCCTGCAGCCACAAAAACTTTAAGTCACAGATTCGCCAACCTCACTGGCCCCGAGTCTGCTCAGTTAGCTCAACAACAGCTCCGGTTTGACAGCAGAGGGCTCTTTACTCAAAAATCCGTCCAGCGGAATTCTCTTTTCATCGGTCGAGGTTGCGCTGTGCGTAAACTTGACCTGGGGCTGGTCGCTCCGCACGAAGCTTCGGGTCTTCTCGGCCACGGTTGATGCCCTCCCTTCTCCACGCTTGCGAAAACTGTGATGGACCCCCACCCCCCCGGCTCCGCATCAGAGGTCACAATCGCGTACCCGATACCCGTACCCTACCGATACCCGGCTACCCGTACCCAGCCAGTTACGGGTACCCGTTTGCGACCCTGGTGCGGCCGGTACGGGTAGGCCGTGAGTCACTGGTGAGTAACCGTTTGTCACTCATTTCGGGTAGGGTACGGGTAGGGAACGGGTACCCGTGTACCCGGCCGGGTACACGGGTACCCGTTTGCGACCCTGGTGCGGCCGGGTACAGGTTCGGGTAAGGAATCAAAACCCGTTTGCTACCTCTGCTCCACACCCCTTCTCCAATAGAACATCTCCGCCGGTTAACAACAACAACAACAAAAAGCAACAACAACAATAACAACAAAAAGCAACAACAACAATAACAACAAAAAGCAACAACAACAGAAAGCTGTCTCGGGTTTGGACCAATCAACTTCAAGGACAGTGCACATACATTATCAGAGTTGTGTTTTTTGTTTGCATTACGACTGCAGGTATTGTGGTCTATGCAAACACGACTCCTTGTAAAATAAAAGGTGTAAGTTTTGTTGCCAGATAGAAGGGTAAAGAAACAATTATCATATTTTTTACTGGCAAATGAGGTTCCAATGGTGTAAATGCTTACCCCGAGCTCTCATGCTCTGATGGTGCATTGTCTTTGAGTTGTGCGCCTTTTGGCGTCCTCTGGTCCAACACCATGTGAGACTAGGCTCTAAGGAAAGCTGTCTCGGGTGTGGACCAATCAACTTCAAGGACAGTGCATACATTATCAGAGTTGTGTTTTTTGTTTGCATTATGACTGCAGGTATTGTGGTCTATGCAAACATGACTCCTCGTAAAAAAAGGTGTCAGTTTTTTTGCCAGATAAAAGCGTAAAAAAAAACAATTATCATATTTTTTTTACTGCCAAATGAGGTTCCAATAGTGAACATCGAGTCTGCCAATGGGCACGATCCAAACCCCCGGGTTTTACCTGCAGGCTGGTGGGTCGTGTCCAGGAGCTCACAAATCATTGAAGGGTCTGGGACAAGCTGCCATCGGTGAGCTCCTCTTGCAGGCAAAGGCTGCACTGCCTGGGTCGTGTAGACCGCATGTAGTGCGGTGACTGTAGTACAGATGCTACTGGTAGGAACCTCCTGGTTACACCAGCTCACAGGGGATTATTGTGTCCGTCCGTCCGTCGTGCATTCAAAAATTGGAGGGAGGGGGCTGGGTGGAGAGGGGAGGGTGGGGAGGGGCTGGTGGGGAGGGTGGGGAGGGTGGGAGGGGCTAGGTGGGGAGGGTGGGGAGGGCTGAGTGGGAGGGTGGGGCTGGGTGGGGAGGGCTGGGTGGGAGGTGGGGCTGGGTGGGGAGGGGCTGGGTGGGGAGGGGCTGGTGGGGAGGGTGGGGCTGGGTGGTGAGGGCTGGTCACCCCGTGGTGCCCTTATAAAACTCAACGTTTCACCTACTCACGCCGGCTTGTGCCCGCCCTCACAGTCGGGCATATTTGCGGAATACACCACGCGCCGTTGACCCTGCAGGCCATTGACCAGCAACCCAACGTGTTCCTACCAGCTCCCTCCGCAGGAATGTGTTTTAAAAGGGCCCAAAATTAAACAAACCCATAAACATTAAAGCACACGCATTTTTTAACTTGCATTTTAAAGAAATGTGTACTTTGTTCATTTGCTGTACAGCCAAATAATACGACAAATCGCTAACCTTAAAACACCCAGCCGTTCGTAAAAGTTGTACTATAGTAATAGAGCAAGTGCAGAATCACTTAACCAGAATTGATAGCTTGAAAGCATTTAGCGCGGGGCCCTTGAAAGTGCGGGGCCCGTAGCTACTACATATGTGTATGCACTGTCCTTGAAGTTGATTGGTCCACACCAGAGACAGCTTTCCTTAGAGCCTAGTCTCACATGGTGTTGGACCAGATGACGCTAAAAGGCGCACAACTCAAAGACAATGCACCATCAGAGTATGAGAGCTCGGGGTGAAGCATTTACACCATTGGAACCTCATTTGCGAGAAGAAAAAATATGAAAATTGTTTTTTTTACCCTTCTATCTGGCAACAAAACTGACACCTTTTATTTTACAAGGAGTCGTGTGTAGTAGTAGCTACTACACATGTGTAGTAGGTAGTAGCTACACGTGTAGCTGTAGCTGCATGTGCAGCGGCAGCTACACGTGTAGCTACTACAGCTACTACTACACATGTGTAGCTACTACTACACATGTGTAGTAGCTACTACACACATGTGTAGTAGCTACTACTACACGTGTAGCTCCCACTACACGTTTAGTGGTAGCTACACGTGTAGTAGTAGTACTGTAGTAGCTACTACCACACGTGTAGTAGTAGTACTGTAGTAGCTACACGTGTAGTAGCTACTACTACACGTGTAGCTCCCACTACACGTGTAGTAGTAGCTACTACAACACGTGTAGTGGTAGTACTGTAGTAGCTACTACACACGTGTGTAGTAGTAGCTACACACATGTGTAGTAGTAGCTGTAGTAGCTACACGTGTAGCTGCCGCTGCACATGCAGCTACTGCTACACGTGCAGCTACTTTTGCTGCGAGGATAATCCGGCACTGCCCGCATGCCCAGCCACCGCATGCCTCGACAGCAT
Organism: Lethenteron camtschaticum; assembly: GCA_018977245.1. Taxonomy (NCBI): domain Eukaryota; kingdom Metazoa; phylum Chordata; class Hyperoartia; order Petromyzontiformes; family Petromyzontidae; genus Lethenteron; species Lethenteron camtschaticum. Next base: position 82,947 of record WFAB01001679.1, read on the forward strand.
CTGATTAGCAGCAGAGAGGGGTGCGAAACGGGCGCGGCACGGGCTGGAGAAGAGATGGAGTGATGTGGTACAGGAGGACGTGGAGCTGAGTGGACTTGCCGATGACTGGTACCAGCGGTGTCAAGATCGGCCTCTGTGGAGGAGGCTCGTGAAGGACGCTACTGGGCAGTTGGAGGCAGTTGCCCTCCAACAACAACGGAGGCGGAGGAGCGACGCTCACAACAACGAGCGGAGCGCCGGGTGGCTAAAGCACAGCAAGTTGGCACAGTAGGGGCACAGGTGGTGCATCAGCCAGTCATCTCGGTCATCTCGGTCAGTCGACCCGTGGCACCTGCTGGGTCTGCCCCGTGACCTCCTGCCAGCGGGCGTTCAACACTTCACGTGGTAGCCTCAAGGTGCACTTGGCCTGGCACAAGCGTCGTGGTGACGTCACCGCCACTTAGTGGCGAATGGCGGTTGTTGTNGTGTGTGTGTGTGTCACTGTGTGTGTCTGTGTGTGTCACTGTGTGTGTCACTGTGTGTGTGTGTGTCACTGTGTGTGTGTACTGTGTGTGTCGTAAGTGTGTCACTGTGTGTGTGTGTCACTGTGTGTGTCACTGTGTGTGTCTGTGTGTACTGTGTGTGTGTCACTGTGTGTATGTGTGTCTCTGTGTGTGTGTGNGTGACNGTGTGTCTCTGTGTGGTTACACNGTGTGTGTGTGTGTGTGTGTCACTGTGTGTGACTGTGNCACTGTGTGTGTGTCACTGTGTGTGTGTGTGTCACTGTGTGTGTGCGGTATGTAGTAGTGGTTAGCGCGCTGCGCTACGAATCCGGCGACCCGAGTTCGATTCCCGCTCACGGCCAACACCAGTGACGATTATCTGAACCGGCCCTGGGCCTCCCCTAGGTCGACTCAGCCTTAAATGAGTACCTGGTGCGGTGTGTAAACATCGCCACTAGGGAGACAAAGGCGGCCGGGCGTGGTGCTGGCCACCCACCCCTCGTGTGCCGTGCCGGCCTTCATAGGTGCTCGCAAACAGCACTTGCCCCAACAGTCTGTTATTACTACACGGGCGATCTTTGTCTTTGTGTGTACACGCGTGTGTGTGTGTCTACGCGTGTGTGTGTGTACACGCGTGTGTGTATGTGTGTGTACATGCTTGTGTGTGTGTGTACATGCGTGTGTGTGTGTGCACGCGTGCGTGTGTGTATACACGCGTGTGTGTATGTACATGCGTGTGTGTGTATGTGTGTGTGTGTCTACACGCGTGTGTGTGTGTGCACGCGTGTGTGTGTATGTACACGCGCGCGTGTGTGTGTATGTACACGCGTGCACGTGTGTGTGTATGTACACGCGTGTGTGTGTGTATGTACACGCGTGTGTGTGTCTATGTACACGCGTGTGTGTGTCTATGTACACGCGTGTGTGTGTCTATGTACACGCGTGTGTGTGTCTATGTACACGCGTGTGTGTGTCTATGTACACGCGTGTGTGTGTGTGTGTGTGCACGTGTGTGTGTCTATGTACACGCGCGTGTGTGTGTATGTACACGCGTGTGTGTGTGTGTCTACACGCGTGCATGTGTGTACATGTGTGTGTGTATGTACACGCGTGTGTGTGTGTATGTATCTACACGCGTGTGTGTGTGTATGTATCTACACGCGTGTGTGTGTGTATGTACACGCGTGTGTGTGTCTATGTACACGCGCGTGTGTGTGTATGTACACGCGTGTGTGTGTGTGTGTGTACACGCGTGTGTGTGTGTGTGTATGTACACGCGTGTGTGTGTGTATGTACACGCGTGTGTGTGTGTGTCTACACGCGTGTGTGTGTGTATGTACACGCGCGCGTGTGTGTGTGTCTACACGCGTGCACGTGTGTGTGTATGTACACGCGTGTGTGTGTGTATGTCTACACGCGTGTGTGTGTGTCTACACGCGTGTGTGTGTGTGTCTACACGCGTGTGTGTGTGTGTACACGCGTGTGTGTGTGTATGTCTACACGCGTGTGTGTGTGTATGTATCTACACGCGTGTGTGTGTGTGTCTACACGCGTGTGTGTGTGTATGTACACGCGCGTGTGTGTGTCTACACGCGTGCACGCGTGTGTGTGTATGTACACGCGTGTGTGTGTGTATGTCTACACGCGTGTGTGTGTGTGTCTACACGTGTGTGTGTGTCTACACGGTGCATGTGTGTGGTCTACACCTGTGTGTGTGTGTCTACACGCGTGTGTGTGTGTCTACACGCGTGTGTGTGTGTATACACACACACACACACGCGTGTATGTACACGCGTGTGTGTGTGTGTGTCTACACGCGTGTGTGTGTGTCTACACGTGTGTGTGTGTCTACACGTGTGTGTGTGTGTATGTACATGCTTGTGTGTGTACACGTGTGTGTGTGTATGTACACGTGTGTGTGTGTACACGTGTGTGTGTGTACACGCGTGTGTGTGTATGTACATGCGCGTGTGTGTGTGTATGTACACGCGTGTGTGTGTGTCTACACGCGTGTGTGTGTGTCTACACGTGTGTGTATGTACGTGTGTGTGTGTCTACACGCGTGTGTGTGTGTCTACACGCGTGTGTGTGTGTGTCTACACACGTGTGTGTGTGTGTATACACACACACACGCGTGTGTGTGTATGTACATGCTTGTGTGTGTGTATGTACGTGTGTGTGTGTGTACATGCTTGTGTGTGTGTGTATTGCGTCCCAATTATCCCCGACCAGCCGAACCGGTTTGCTGCTCGCTTCACTGTTGGAATCCGGTTTGGGGTACAGCCTCCTCCACCCACTGTGATATTTCCTCGCACGAAGCACGGTGGGGGGGAGGTGGGGGGGAGGTGGGGGAAGTGGGGGGAGGAAGTGGGGGGAGGGGGAGAGGTGGGGGGGGACACTGCACTTTAACATCAACTCGTGTCGAGGTTGTTGTCATTGCTCCGCCCCTCCGATTAGCAACGGGTGGCTACGTACAGGTTCAACATGCACACACTACACTACTATACACTATACACTACACTATACACTACTATACACTACACTATACACTACACTATACACTACACTATACACTACTACACTGCTCTCTCTCTCCCTCTTGTTCGTCCATCAAAGTTGATGATGACCATGGCACGTTTGTCATTTTGTTGGGTTTTGACGAGTGTGCAAATGGCTGAACAGGCAAATCCAGCCCGAAATTCTCTGCGGCAAACTGGGACAGGTCAGGGAGGACGTGGAGCTCTGAGGTGCAGCCACAAGTCCTTCCTTGGTAGATCTGCGCTGATGCCTCTTCAAGATGGCACAGGAGTTAGATGGCGTTATTTATAAATGTGTCGTAACCCTCCACCACCCGACACGGTCAATCGGCAAAAAAAGTGTCACGTTGACAAAAGACAAACAGTTCACTGCTTTAGCCCACCGGTGTGTTGAAGCGTGAAACCACAACATTTACAATTTTTGAGTAATAAAGCGATCTAACCCAAAAACGTTGAATTTCGATTTAAAGCTTTCGTGACTGCAGGGATTCATCTTCTTGGTTCTTTCGGTGAAGTCACGTAGAAGGGAAATAATAATTATTTTATTACTTCCCTTCTACGTGACTTTACAGAAAGAACCAAAAACGTTGATTATGAATAATATTGGTCGCGAAAGCCTACGGGTCAAATAGCACAGGAGCTTCTCATACTCTCACAGAGGGCTGCACCGTCATGGACTTTTCTCTTCTCCAGGCAGGTCGGTCCTGTGCTTGGGGTTCCCAGCTTTTCAGGTCAAATCCAAAGCTCTTCAAGGAAGCTTTAAGGGTGTCCTTGTAGCGCTTTTCGGGGGGCCACCTTGCGCTCGCTTGCCATTCTTCAGCTCGCCAAAGAAGACTTGTTTTGGAAGTCTCGCGGAGGGCAGTCTGGTCACATGGCCAGTCCGTTTCTAAGATGTTCATTCGCAAGCAAGGTGTGGATGCTGGGGATATTGCAGAGGTCGCAAATGGGTTTTAATTCCTTACCCGTACCCGTACCCGACCGCACCAGGGTCGCAAACGGCTACCCGTACCCTTCCCGTACCCTACCCATACCCTTCCCGTACCCGGCCGGGAACCTGATTGCGACCTCTGGGATGAAGCCATGTTGCAGGCGCGGGTGAGTTGATTCTAGGAACTTGAATTGTGAGAAGAGACAAGACGTTGGGAAATGAGTGACAAACGGTGACTCACCAGTGACTCACGGCCTACCCGTACCCGTACCCGGCCGCACCAGGGTCGCAAACGGGTACCCGTACCTGGCCGGGTAAGGGTAGCCGGGTATCGGGTAGGGTACGGGTATCGGGTACCCGGTTGCGACCTCTGGGATATTGGCCTTGCTGAGGACTTCCGTGTCAGGGATTCTGTCTTGCCACTTGATCCTCAGCAGTTTCCTCAGCTCAAGTGGAGATGATTAATCTTCTTGGTTCTTTCGGTAAAGTCACGTAGAAGGGAAGTAATAAAATCATAAAAATAAAACATAATAAAACAATTCTCACTATTATTACTTAGTATTTTATTACTTCCCTTCTACGTGACTTTACCGAAAGAACCAAGAAGATGAATCCCTGCAGTCACGAAAGCTTTAAATCGAAATGGAGATGATTCAATTTCTTGGCATGGTGCTGGTAGACACTGTCCAGGCCTCGCACCCATACAGATTAAGACAACAGCCTGATAGGCCTTCAGTCTTTGTCTCCTGCTTGACAATCCTGATGTTAACGTCATCATCTATGTGCACAGCGCGAGACAGTGTACTACCAAGGTAAGTAAACTTGTCAACGGCTGAAAGCTTTTGCCCATTCACAAAGATCGTGGGGGGCTGAGTGTAGGGTTTCCCAAGAACAGATTGGTACAGGACTTCAATCTTCTTTGTGCCGATTGTTAGGCCGAATTTGTTACAAGCTGAAGAGAAGTGGTCTATACCGTCCTGTAGATCTTGATTTGAGCCAGCAGCCAGAGCACAGTCATCAGCAAACACAAGTTGTCGTATAGCGATTTCCTCAACTCTAGTTTTGGCTTGCATCCTCCGCAGATTGAATAGGCCACCGTCAAAACGGTAGATGAAGCTAAACTACACTGCTATACACTACACTATACACTACTATACACTACACTATACACTACACTATACACTACACTATACACTATACTATACACTACACTATACACTACTATACACTACTATACATTACTATACACTACACTATACACTACACTATACACTATACACTACTATAGACTACACTATACACTACACTATACACTACACTATACACTACACTACTATACACTACACTACTATACTATATACTACACTATACATTACACTGCTATACATTACACTATACACAACACTACTATGCACTATACATTACACTACTATACACTACACTATACACTACACAATACACTACTATACACTACATTATACACTACACTATACACTACACTATACACTACACTACTATACACTACACTATACACTACACTATACACTACTATACACTACACTATACACTACACTATACACTACACTATACACTACCATACACTACACTATACACTACTATACACTACACTATACACTACACTATACACTACACTACTATACTATATACTACACTATACACTACTATACACTACACTATACACTACACTATACACTACACTATACACTACCATACACTACACTATACACTACTATACACTACACTATACACTACACTATACACTACACTACTATACTATATACTACACTATACAAAGTTTGCCGTAACGTAAGGGACCCGTGTCCAATTACAGCCAACGTCAGTTGAGCGTGGACAATTAGACCCAAGCCTTAACATAACATATATTTCGATTTAAAGCTTTCGTGACTGCAGGGATTCATCTTCTTCAGACGGCTGCTTGCGTTGTAGCCGAAACGTCGTGAGAATTATTTTATTTTATTATGTTTTATTTTTATTATTTTATTACTTCCCTTCTACGTGACTTTACCGAAAGAACCAAGAAGATAACATATATTAAATAATGTTTTAAAATGTTTTATTTTATTTTTGTATGATAGAATATAGTATTGTCATCAGCATGACATAAGCATACCGAGTTTACAGTCGATAGCACATTGGGAAGTGGGTTAAAATTGAGTGACAAGATTTGAGGATACAACAACAACAACAACCACAACAACAGACAGAGTGAGTTAAATGAAAGCGTGTAAAATAACAACAATAAAAAAACACGCGGTTGTGCATTTGCGTATTTCCGTCACGTAAAGTCGTGCTCACAAAAGCGAACTTTGTGGGGTAATCATAGCCGTTTCCGACACCTTTGAGCTATAAGCAAATAGAAAATAACGCTTCGTACGCAGCAACAGACATCGTCCTTTCAACGTGCATCACGATCCCTAGTCCACAGCCAAAGAAGCCCCGGGTAGCCTCGACAGAGGGCTGGGGCAAGTGCTGTTTGCGAGTTCAGCAGCAGCGCCGTTGCCACACATACGAAGGGCAGTTTTTGGGTGATCGCCACCGACGCACGCGCCACGACCGCCTTTATCTCCTAGCCGGCGATGTTTGCACCACACCCGCGCCAGGAGCGCACAACTCGTTTGTTGAGGCCGAGTCGACCTAGGGGGAGTCCGCACCATCATTACCATCACCACCTCCATCACCACCACCACCTCCATCACTACCTCCATCACCACCACCATCACCACCACCTCCATCACCACCATCATCACCACCACCTCCATCATCACCATCACCACCACCTCCATCACCTACCTCGCCTGGTATGCAGGGGTCGTGGGTTCGATCCCGACCCTGACGATGCCTGCTGCTGCTGTATATTTGGAGTCTGCGTGTCTCTCTCATCATCATCACGGTGGCTATGAGATGTTAACCACCTCGCCTGGTATGCAGGGGGTCGTGGGTTCGATCCCGACCCTGACGATGCCTGCTGCTGCTGTATATTTGGAGTCTGCGTGTCTCTCTCATCATCATCACGGTGGCTATGAGATGTTAACTACCTCGCCTGGACTACAGGAGGTCGTGGGTTCGATCCCGACCCTGACGATGCCTGCTACTGCTGCTGTATATTTTGTAGTATGCGTCTCTCTCTCATCATCATCATGGTGGGCTAGGAGATGTTAACTACCTCGCCCGGTACACAGGAGGTCGTGGGTTCGATCCCGACCCTGACGCCTGCTGCTGTATATTTGGAGTCTGCGTGTCTCTCATCATCATCACGGTGGCTATGAGATGTTAACTACCTCGCCTGGACTACAGGAAGTCGTGGGTTCGATCCCGACTCTGACGATGCCTGCTGCTGCTGTATATTTGGAGTCTGCGTCTCTCTCTCATCATCATCATCATCACGGTGGCTAGGAGATGTTAACTACCTCGCCTGGTATACAGGAGGTCGTGGGTTCGATCCCGATCCTGACGCCTGCTGCTGTATATTTGGAGTCTGCGTCTCTCTCTCATCAACATCATCACGGTGGCTAGGAGATGTTAACTACCTCGCCTGGTACACAGGAGGTCGTGGGTTCGATTTTTCTCCGGGTCCCCCCCCCTTCCACATGGTTAGAATCAAACTCGATTTCCACGCAACTCTGTCTACAATGTACCAGTCTTGATAATTGGTTTTTTACCCTTCTATCTGGCAACAAAACTGACACCTTTTTACAAGGAGTCATGTTTGCATAGACCGCAATACCTGCAGCCATAATGCAAACNAAAAACATAACTCTGATAATGTATGCACTGTCCTTGAAGTTGATTGGTCCACACCCGAGACAGCTTTCCTTAGAGCCTAGTCTCACATGGTGTTGGACCAGATGACGCCAAAAGGCGCAATGACCTCTATTTTTATCAAGCGCCTTTCATATTGAAGAATTTCTAAGCGCTGCACGTAAAAATAAAACTACACTCAATTATCATATTTTTTACTGGCAAATGAGGTTCCAATGGTGTAAATGCTTACCCCGAGCTCTCATACCCTGATGGTGCATTGTCTTTGAGTTGTGCGCTTTTTGGCGTCATCTGGTCCAACACCATGTGAGACTAGGCTCTAAGGAAAGCTGTCTCGGGTGTGGACCAATCAACTTCAAGGACAGTGCACATACATTATCAGAGTTATGTCTTTTGTTTGTATTTATGACTGCAGGTATTGCGGTCTATGCAAACATGACTCCTTGTAAAAAGGTGTCAGTTTTGTTGACAGATAGAAGGGTAAAAAACAATTATCATATTTTTACTGGCAAATGAGGTTCCCATAGTGTACCAGTCTTGTTGGGTCTTTCAGTGACATGCCGATTTCTCTGCTGCAGCAGCTGCAGCAGCAGACCCACCTCGCTCTCTGTTTAAAGCCTCGACACAGAGGCACTGGGTCTCTGTGTGTCTATGTTGTGTGTGTGTGTGTCTCTCTCTCTCTGTGTCTGTGTTGTGTGTATCTTTCTGTGTGTCTCTGTGTTGTCTCTGTGTGTCTATGTTGTGTGTCTCTCTCTCTGTGTGTCTGTGTGTCTCTCTGTGTGTCTGTGTTGTGTGTCTCTCTCTCTGTGTGTCTATATTGTGTGTCTCTGTGTGTGTCTGTGTTGTGTGTCTCTCTCTGTGTGTCTATGTTGTGTGTCTGTGTTGTGTGTCTCTCTCTCTGTGTGTCTGTGTTGTGTGTCTCTTCCTGTGTGTCTCTGTGTTGTCTCTGTGTGTCTATTTGTGTGTCTCTCTCTCTGTGTGTCTGTGTGTCTCTCTCTCTGTGTGTCTGTGTTGTGTGTCTCTCTCTCTGTGTGTCTGTGTGTCTCTCTCTGTGTGTCTGTGTTGTGTGTCTCTTCCTGTGTGTCTCTGTGTTGTCTCTGTGTGTCTATATTGTGTGTCTCTCTCTCTGTGTGTCTCTGTGTTGTCTCTGTGTGTCTATGTTGTGTGTCTCTCTCTCTGTGTCTGTGTTGTGTGTCTCTCTCTCTGTGTCTGTGTTGTGTGTCTCTTTCTGTGTGTCTCTGTGTTGTCGCTGTGTGTCTATGTTGTGTGTCTCTCTCTCTGTGTGTCTATATTGTGTGTCTCTGTGTGTGTCTGTGTTGTGTGTCTCTCTCTGTGTGTCTATTTGTGTGTCTCTCTCTCTTTGTGTGTCTGTGTTGTGTGTCTCTCTGTGTGTCTGTGTTGTGTGTCTCTCTGTGTGTCTCTGTGTGTCTCTGTGTGTCTATATTGTGTGTCTCTTTCTGTGTGTCTCTGTGTTGTCTCTGTGTGTCTATGTTGTGTGTCTCTCTCTCTCTGTGTGTCTATGTTGTGTGTCTCTCTCTCTCTGTGTGTGGGAGGGGGAGGGGAGGGAGAGGGGGAGGGGCAGAGGAGGAGTAGGGCGGTTGCAGCGTCCAGGTGTGAGGTGCGTGCGAGAGAGAGAGACACAGACACGGATACAGGTGAGAGAGAGAGACACAGACACACAGGTGAGAGAGAGAGAGACACAGACACAGCTACAAGTGTGACACACACACACACACAGGTGAGAGAGAGAGAGACACAGACACAGCTACAAGTGTGACACACACACACACAGGTGCGAGAGAGAGACACAGACACAGCTACAAGTGTGACACACACACACACAGGTGAGAGAGAGAGAGACACACAGACACAGCTACAAGTGTGACACACACACACAGTAGAGGCTCGCAATCTCGACCAAGTCTTCCTCTAGCTCGTCCATCAACTCGTCCACCAGCTCGTCCACCAGCTCGTCCTCGTCGCCCTTGGCCAGGCGGAGCCTCGTGAAGGATCGTTCCCTTGAAGTCGCATCCTGATGGCTCACCCCAGCGGACAGGGAGCGGTGAGTTTGCGTGGTGAGGTGTGGTGAGTTGGTGTGGTGAGGGGGTGGTGAGGCGTGGTGAGTTGGTGTGGTGAGGCGGGTGGTGAGGTGTGGTGAGTTTGCGTGGTGAGGCGGGTGGTGAGGTGTGGTGAGTTTTTATGAACTGTGTGGCTGAGATGTCATCTTTAAAAAAAGTTGTTTAATGTTCTGGCGAGGGATGAGTTCAGTTGTTGTGGTTGTTGTTGTGGTTGTTGTTGTTGTTGTGGTTGTTGTTGTTGTGGTTGTCGACTTGAAGCTTTCGTGACTACAGGAATCCATCATCTGGATTCAAAGAAAAGAACAAAAACCACGACGACGTTTCGATCCTGATGGAGGCTGCCTGTGTCGCAATCGAAACGTCGTGGGTTTTTTGCTTTTGTTTTTAATTTTTAATTTATTTTAATTTTATTTTTTTATTTAATGTTGATTTTTTTTTATTAATTTCTGATTTATTTTTATTTTATTTTTGCTTATTATTTATTATTTATTCATTTTTCTTTTTCTATCTACGCGACTTTACCGAAAGAACCAAGAATCCGAGGGAGAGAGATGACGATCACTTGCGCTGCGAACTGCGTTGTCGTCGTTTTTGTTATTTTCTTTTAACCAATCGACGTGAATTTACCGAAAGATCCAAAGAAGATGAGTTGTTGTTGTGGTGGTTGTTGTTGTTGTTGTGGTTGTTGTTGTTGTTGTGGTTATTGTTGTTGTTGTTGTTGTTGTTGTGGTTGTTGTGGTTGTTGTTGTGGTTGTTGTTGCTGTTGTTGTGGTGGTTGTTGTTGTGGTTGTTGTGGTGGGGGTTGTTGTGATTGTTGTTGTGGTTGTTGTTGTGGTTGTTGTTGTGGTTGTTGTTGTGGTTGTTGTGGTTGTGGTTGTTGTTGTTGTTGTGGTTGTTGTGGTTGTTGTGGTTGTTGTTGACGTGNTTGTTGTTGTGGTTGTTGTTGTGGTTGTTGTTGTTGTTGTGGTGGTTGTTGTTGTGGTTGTTGTGGTTGTTGTGATTGTTGTTGTGGTTGTTGTTGTGNTTGTTGTTGTTGTGGTTGTTGTTGTGGTTGTTGTTGTGGTGTTGGTTGTTGTGGTTGTTGTTGTTGTTGTTGTTGTGGTTGTTGTTTTTGTTGTGGTTGTTGTGGTTGTTGTTGTGGTTGTTGTTGTGGTTGTTGTTGTGGTTGTTGTGGTTGTTTTGTTGTGGTTGTTGTGGTTGTTGTTGTTGTGGTTGTTGTTGTGGTTGTTGTTGTGGTTGTTGTTGCTGTTTTGGTGGTTGTTGTTGTGGTTGTTGTGGTGGGGTTGTTGTGGTTGTTGTGGTTGTGGTGGTTGTTGTTGTGGTTGTTGTTGTGATTGTTGTGGTTGTGGTTGTTGTTGTTGTGGTTGTTNTTGTTGTTGTTGTTGTTGCTGGTTGTGNTTGTTGTGGTTGTTGTTGTGACGTGGTTGTTGTTGTTGTTGTTGTGGTTGTTTGTGGTTGTTGTGTAACCCTGTGTTNTTGGTGGTTGTGGTTGTTGTTGTTGTTGGTTGTGGTGGTTGTTGTTGTGGTTGTTGTTGTGGTTGTTGTTGTTGTGGTTGTTGTCGTGGGTTAAGGGGGCTTTGGCCANGGGTGTGGTGAGATGCAGTGAGACGTGGTGCTGCTTTATGTATCTCATGCTACCTCACACGACCTCCCACGGTCATAAAACACCAAGATATATTTACTCAAAATGTGTAGACCTACAAGCGAACCATCATGTGAGTTTGAAGTCAGCGTGGCGCCACCCCCCCCCCCAACACACACAGAGCCACACAGAGACACATAGAGACACACACACAGCCACACAGAGACACACAGAGCCACACAGAGACACACACACAGACACACAGAGACACACACACAGACACACAGAGACACACACACAGAGCCACACACACACAGAGACACACAACACGAGNCACACACACACAGAGACAGACCCACACAGAGACACACAGAGACACAGAGACACACACAGAGAGACACACACAGAGACACAGAGACACACACACAGAGCCACACAGAGACACACACACAGAGCCACACAGAGACACACAGAGACACACAGTGCCACACAGAGACACACACACAGAGCCACACAGAGACACACAGAGACACACAGAGACACACACACAGAGACTACACAGAGACACACACACAGAGCCAAACAGAGACACACACACAGAGCCACACAGAGACACACAGAGACACACAGAGACACACAGTGCCACTAGAGACACACACACAGAGACACACACACACCACACAGAGACACACAGTNACACACAGTGCCACACAGAGACACACACAGAGCCACACACACACAGCCACACAGAGCCACACACAGAGACACACACACAGACACACACACAGACACACACACCACACACAGACACACACACACACACACAGCCACACACACACAGACACACACACAGACACACACAGCCACACAGAGACGCACAGCCACACACAGACACACACAGAGACACACAGAGACACACAGACACACACACACACGCAGAGACACACACAGAGACACACAGTCACAGCCACACACACAGCCACACAGAGACACACACAGAGACACACACAGAGACACACACACACAGCCACACACACACAGACACACACAGACACACACACAGAGACACACACACACACAGACACACACACAGAGACACACACACAGCCACACACACACACACAGACACACACACAGACACACAGAGCCACACAGAGACACACATACACAGACACACACACACAGCCACACACACACACAGACACACACACAGCCACACACAGACACACACACAGAGACACACAGCCACACACAGCCACACACACACACAGAGACACACAGCCACACACACACACACAGACACACACAGCCACACAGAGACACACAGCCACACACAGACACACACACACAGCCACACAGAGACACACAGCCACACACAGACACACACAGACACACACACAGACACACACAGCCACACAGAGACACACAGCCACACACAGACACACACACACAGACACACAGAGACACACAGACACACACACACACACGCAGAGACACACAGCCACACAGAGCCACACACAGAGACACACACACACAGCCACACACAGACACACACACAGACACACACAGACACACACACACAGCCACACAGAGACACACAGCCACACACAGACACACACACAGAGACACACAGAGCCACACACAGACACACACACAGACACACACACACAGACACACACACACACAGACACACACACACACATCCACACCGAGCCACTGTGCAGCTTCTTCATCCTCCTCGAGCCCACGTAGGGGTCACGACCCGTTGGGCCCGGCATGCCCTGACGCACCGCACGGCCGAAAGCGGTGGGGTGGTGGCAGACCCACAAAAATGTCTCCTGTGCCCTTCCACGCACCCTATGAGTTCGGTGTGAGCCGCTACTCGCGTAGATGCACGCCTGACCCCCCCCCCCCCCCCCGTTGCCATATTTGTTCGGAAGCGGGCAACTTCGCTGCCCTGGTCATCCACAATAGAGGTGGCTCCTTTACTTTAGAGGTTAAAACCCCCTTTTCCTGATCACGATCTTTAGAAGCTAACCCTCCTTTTTCTGTACTAGTATATTACACTATACACTACACTATACACTACACTATACACTACACTACACACTAGTGCTGTACTAGTATACTACACTATACACTACACACTAGTGCTGTACTAGTATACTACACTATACACTACACTATACACTACACTATACACTAGTGCTGTACTAGTATACTACACTATACACTGCACTATACACTACTATACACTACACTATACACCAGAGGTGTGGACTCGAGTCATGTGACTTGGACTCGAGTCAGACTCGAGTCATGAATTTGATGACTTCAGACTCGACTTGGACTTGCATAACAATGACTTTGTCCCACCTCTGCTATACACTACACTATACACTACACTATACACTAGTGCTGTACTAGTATACTACACTATACACTACACTATACACTACACACTAGTGCTGTACTAGTATACTACACTATACACTACACTATATACTACACTATACACGACACACTACAGCTGTACTAGTATACTACACTATACACTACACTATACACTACACACTAGTGCTGTACTAGTATACTACACTATACACTACACTATACACTAGTGCTGTACTAGTATACTACACTGTACACTACACTACACACTAGTGCTGTACTAGTATACTACACTAGACACTACAATACACTACACACTAGTGCTGTACTAGTATACTACACTATACACTACACTATATACTACACTATACACGACACACTACAGCTGTACTAGTATACTACACTATACACTACACTATACACTACACACTAGTGCTGTACTAGTATACTACACTATACACTACACTATACACTAGTGCTGTACTAGTATACTACACTGTACACTACACTACACACTAGTGCTGTACTAGTATACTACACTAGACACTACACTATACACTACACACTAGTGCTGTACTAGTATACTATACTAGACACTACACACTACTGGTTAGCTGCGTTGGGTGGTGTCTGGTTTAACGACACAACATTTATGTATTTACGCGATCTAACGCCAAAAAAAAACCTGTATTATGGATGAAGGACGGGTGTTAACTCCGGTGGCGGCACGTGCTTTACTTTGTCCAGCATCATCGCCGCTGCATCTTGCCGGTGAGATGTTTGTCGTTGGGGGGGGGGGGAAAGAAGGGGGGAATGTTGTACATCACAGGCAGCCGCGGTGGTGGCGGTTGTCCTCGCCACACCTGAGGTGGCTCTCCCACGGTGACATTTCGCCGAATGTCCACCAATTTTGGCGCGAAGCCAATCGAAACCTCGCGGACGCTTTGGCATGCTGGAGGTTGCCGGGGCTGCGCTGAGCCCTGCGTACAAGTGCCAAGGCCTCCCCCCCCAACCCCCCGCTCCTCCTGCTTGACTTAGAGACGTCTGCATTGGCTCTTCGTGGCCGCCTTTATCAGCGCCAAGGATGGCACAGTCGGGTTTTCTACAATCGGGTTTCATTGTCTTTTTATATTGAATCCGATCATCTGAGATTGGGAGAAATCTGGGTTAATTGGTTCTAATTGCGGCATCCGAGCGGAGCTTCTCAACGATGGGCTTCATCCATTCCCAGCTAAGGAAGCTCACTGGCGCCCACGATTGTGCAGGAGAAGCTTGTGATCGTCACGACCAACCTGCCCGCGTTATTGTACGACTTCTTTTTACACCTGATGAAGGCAGCTTGTGTTGCCTCCGAAACGTCGTGATTTATTATTGTATGTCTATTATTATTTCTAATATAAAAAAAAAATTTACCTACGTGACTTTACCGAGAAAACCTAAGAGTATGAATCCTTGCAGTCGCGAAAGCTTCAAATCTAGAATTCTACGACTACCCTGTGCCTGACGGCCCCCCCCACCGAGTACGATAACAGCAGCACCGACGAGGTAGCAGCCTAAGCCTCGGATCAGAGTTTCGTATTCATGAAACCAGCTTTGAATTCCCCGAAACCGGGTTTAATTGTCTTTTTATATTAAACCCGATCATCTGAGATTGGGAGAAATCCGGGTTAATTGGTTCTAATTGCGGCATCCGAGCGGAGCTTCTCAACGATGGGCTTCGTCCATTCCAAGCCAAGGAACTCACTGGCGCCCACGATTGTGGAGGAGAAGCTCCTCGTGTTCATCAAGACCAACCTGCCCGCCGCATTCTACGATTACCCCGTGCCCGACAGCCCTCCCGAGTACGATAGCAGCACCGACGAGGAAGCAGCCGAAGCCTTGGGTCAGAGTTTCGTATTCATGAAACCAGGTTTTAACTATATTCTTAGGTGTTTTCGGTAAAGTCACGTAGGTAAAACATCAAAATTAATAAAAAATAAAATAAAATAAAGATCACGACGTTTCGGAGGCAACACAAGTCTCCGTCATCAGGTGGGACCGTCACAGCCAGATCAGCTGCATCAAGTGAGGCAGGGATTCAAGATGTAATCCCTTAAAAGCGAGTTGAGGGGGGAGGAGAGGGGGGGGAGCTCATCAGAATGTGGTAGCCAATGAATGGAAAGTATCGAGAGAGAGGGGCCAAAAAAGGGGTGGGGGATTACATCTTGAATCATTGCCTCACTTGATGCAGCTGATCTGGCTGTGACGGTCCCACCTGATGACGGAGACTTGTGTTGCCTCCGAAACGTCGTGATCTTTATTTATTTTTTATTAATTTTGATGTTTACCTACGTGACTTTACCGAAAACACCTAAGAATATGATTCCTTGCAGTCACGAAAGCTTCAAGTCCAGGTTTTAACTCCCCGAAATTGTGTTTAATTGTATTCAAGAAAAAACCCGATGCCTGCCGCTGGAAAAATCATTTTTTTCCACCCATGATCGGTGCAGCCCCCCCCCCCCAAACCCCTTTGGAAGGCGCAGAAGAGCGTTGCACTTCGAATTTGATGGCCGTGACGCGTGGCGTAGACCCAACAGAGGTCCGGTGGATAGTGGCATCGTGGGTCGAGCGGAAGGTGGCACGCTGCTTGTACGGGGGTCGCGTTCCAGTGGAATCGCAGGTGGCTAGACACCTGGGCGGACTGGCTGGCCGTACCCCATAATAGANGGGGGGGGGGGAGGACACGTGACGTCACAGGCGCACTGCGTGACGTCGGCACGCGCGCTGCGTGACGTCGGCTCGCGCGCTGCGTGACGTCGGCTCGCGCGCTGCGTGACGTCGGAACGCGCGCTGCGTGACGTCGGCTCGCGCGCTGCGTGACGTCAGCACGCGCGCTGCGTGACGTCGGCTCGCGCGCTGCGTGACGTCGGCTCGCGCGCTGCGTGACGTCGGCACGCGCGCTGCGTGACGTCGGCTCGCGCGCTGCGTGACGTCGGCACGCGCGCTGCGTGACGTCGGCTCGCGCGCTGCGTGACGTCGGCTCGCGCGCTGCGTGACGTCGGCTCGCGCGCTGCGTGACGTCGGCTCGCGCGCTGCGTGACGTCGGCTCGCGCGCTGCGTGACGTCGGCGCGCGCTGCGTGACGTCGGCTCGCGCGCTGCGTGACGTCGGCTCGCGCGCTGCGTGACGTCGGCTCGCGCGCTGCGTGACGTCGGCTCGCGCGCTGCGTGACGTCGGCTCGCGCGCTGCGTGACGTCGGCTCGCGCGCTGCGTGACGTCGGCTCGCGCGCTGCGTGACGTCGGCTCGCGCGCTGCGTGACGTCGGCTCGCGCGCTGCGTGACGTCGGCTCGCGCGCTGCGTGACGTCGGCTCGCGCGCTGCGTGACGTCGGACGCGCGCTGCGTGACGTCGGCTCGCGCGCTGCGTGACGTCGGCTCGCGCGCTGGCACGCGGCTCGTGCGTCGGCACGCGCGCTGCGTGACGTCGGCTCGCGCGCTGCGTGACGTCGGCCGCGCGCTGCGTGACGTTGGCTTGCGCGCTGCGTGACGTCGGCTCGCGCGCTGCGTGACGTCGGCTCGCGCGCTGCGTGACGTCGGCTCGCGCGCTGCGTGACGTCGGCTCGCGCGCTGCGTGACGTCGGCTCGCGCGCTGCGTGACGTCGGCTCGCGCGCTGCGTGACGTCGGAACGCGCGCTGCGTGACGTCGGCTCGCGCGCTGCGTGACGTCAGAAGGCGTGGCCTGTACAAAGCGCCGTGGTGCCCGCTGTCTCGAGCGCCTCGCTATTGCCGCCAGACACTGTGTGTCTCATCTTCTTGGTTCTTTCGGTAAAGTCACGTAGAAGGGAAATAATAAATTAATAGAAATAAAACATTTTAAAAAATATAAAAGAATTCATATTATTTCATTATTTACCTTCTACGTGATGACTTTACCGAAAGAACCAAGAAGATGAATCCCTGAAGTCACGAAACTTTAAATCGAAACTGTGTGTCTCTTTTAAAGTCTCACAATGCGCGACCCCTTCTCCGTATCTCCACACAACTCCCCCCCTCGTCTTGTTTCACTGCAGCGCTATTACCCATTCCAGCTGCTGCTTCTTGCTGTGGTGGTCCCACCTGATGACGAGCGCTTGTGTTGTGCCCGAAACGTCGTGATTTATTTTTAATTCCTTTATATTAAGTTCGCTTGCTTGCTTGCTTGCGTGCTTGCTTGCTTGCTTACGACCGTGCAAATCTTTCTGTCGTTTTTTAACCCACTTCCCGTGATCCAATCGAGCTGACATTTTCCACACAGACTCGTTGTGCGTGACAATTTATTTTCGTGAAATTTTTTTTCCAAAATGTTACACTTTTTAGGAAAAAATAATAATATTTAATTACCAATTGCTTAATGGTGGCAGGCAATCATCTGACCCATAGGTGGCAGCCATCTCAAGCCAGAGGACGAGAGGACTCTAGCCGCCACGCATATAAAGGATTTATAGTGAAAAACTTTGTTTTTACTGGTTATACTTATTTTTTACTTTTATTATTTTTTACCTACGTGACTTTACCGAAAGAACCAAAGACTATATGGGTCTCATCTTCTTGGTTCTTTCGGTAAAGTCACGTAAAAGGGAAATAATAAAATCAATCAGGTCAGAACTAACACTCGTCAGAAACACCGTCACCCCCTTAGGGCAGACAACGCCTAGACATTGTGTGAATTGGCAATTTGGTGACAGACGTCGCGTTTCCATAGCGCAGGCTGCTGCTGTTGTTGTTGTTTGTGTTGGGGTGAGATCGCGTGACAACGTACAGGCCGTGTCGTTAAACCCGCCACCACCGACACGGCCCATCAGTGAGGTGAGTGTCACGTCAACAGGACGTGGCCAACTCGTTACTAGTACAGCTGTAGTGTGTAGTGTAGTGTAGTATATAGTGTAGTATATAGTGTAGTGTATAGTGTAGTGTGTAGTGTAGTGTAGTGTATAGTAGTGTGTAGTGTAGTATATAGTGTAGTGTGTAGTGTATAGTGTAGTGTAGAGTGTATAGTGTAGTGTGTAGTGTGTAGTGTAGTGTGTAGTGTAGTGTAGTATATAGTTAGTGTAGTATATAGTGTAGTGTGTAGTGTATAGTGTAGTATATAGTGTAGTGTATAGTGTGTAGTGTTGTGTATTGTGTAGTGTATAGTGTAGTGTAGTGTGTAGTGTAGTATATAGTGTAGTGTGTAGTGTATAGTGTAGTGTAGTGTGTAGTGTATAGTGTAATGTGTAGTGTCATATACTAGTACAGCACTAGTGTGTAGTGTATAGTGTAGTATCACTAGTACAGCACTAGTGTGTAGTGTAGTGTATAGTGTAGTATCACTAGTGCAGCACTAGTGTGTAGTGTAGTGTATAGTGTAGTATACTAGTACAGCACTAGTGTGTAGTGTAGTGTATAGTGTAGTATACTAGTGCAGCACTAGTGTGTAGTGTATAGTGTAGTGTATAGTGTAGTATACTAGTACAGCACTAGTGTGTAGTGTGTAGTGTATAGTGTAGTATACTAGTACAGCACTAGTGTATAGTGTAGTGTATAGTGTAGTATACTAGTACAGCACTAGTGGTGTAGTGTAGTGTATAGCCTGTGAGTTATTATACTAGTACAGCGCTAGTGTGTAGTGTAGTGTATAGTGTAGTATACTAGTACAGCACTAGTGTGTAGTGTAGTGTATAGTGTAGTATCTAGTGTATAGTAGTGTAGTATACTAGTACAGCACTAGTGTGTAGTGTAGTGTATAGTGTAGTATACTAGTACAGCACTAGTGTGTAGTGTATAGTGTAGTGTACTAGTACAGCACTAGTGTGTAGTGTATAGTGTAGTGTACTAGTACAGCACTAGTGTGTAGTGTATAGTGTAGTGTACTAGTACAGCACTAGTGTGTAGTGTATAGTGTAGTGTACTAGTACAGCACTAGTGTGTAGTGTATAGTGTAGTATACTACACTGTCCACTACACTACACATTATTGTTAAAGCTAAATAAAAAGCCAATCACACGCGTTAGTGAATATTTTCATATTTTAGACAGGAAATGAGTTTTCAAATTTAGATTTTTTTTTCTTGGGGGGGGGGGGAGAGACCCCAGACCCACAGACCCCCAATCTTGACTCCATGGCTTAGGGCCTTGCCTCAGCCTCTACAGAGCAGGCAGGGGCAACCAGCACAAGCCTTGCTAAAGCTTCCACCGCACTGAAAAGACCTCTGACCTCTTGCAACATTTCCCCAATGATGCTAGCAACATCCGAGCTCGTTTGATCCGTGCAATGAGCCACAAACACAACCAGCTGCACTTGCAGTCGTCTTGAATTCAATTCCTGGAGACTCGTTTCGCACCTTGTCTCAATGTCTCCTTAGTAGCAGCACATTCTCAAGATGCTGCAGAAGCTCATATTCTTGATTCTTTCGGTAAAAGTCACGTAGAAGGGAATAATAAAGTAATATAAATATAAAACAATAAAAATTGTCTCGTAAAAAAAAAGGTGACAGTTTTGTTGCCAGATATAAGGGTAAAAAACCCATTGCCATATTTTTTTACTGGCAAATGAGGTTCCCATGGTGTAATTGCAGGTACTGTTCGGAGCCCCTGACATCCGCTCAGCTCTCAGGCAGTATGAGTCAGTGTTGACAGACCTCGAAGAAATGGCATCGTTCAGCTCACCTGACACTTCAACTGAGGCCAATTGTCTTCATGGAGCAATTCTCAAAGGGAACTGACGTCACATCTGTGACGTCACCCGCCTGCTGACGTCACGCAGTGTGGCTGCTGACGTCACGCAGTGCGCCTGCTGATGTCACGCAGTGCGGCTGTTGACGTCACGCAGTGTGCCTGTTGACGTCACGCAGTGCGCCTGTTGACGTCACGCAGTGCGCCTGCTGACGTCACGCAGTGCGCCTGTTGACGTCACGCAGTGCGGCTGCTGACGTCACGCAGTGTGTCTGCTGACGTCACGCAGTGTACCTGTTGACGTCACGCAGTGTGCCTGTTGACGTCACGCAGTGCGCCTGCTGACGTCACGCAGTGTGTCTGCTGACGTCACGCAGTGTACCTGTTGACGTCACGCAGTGTGCCTGTTGACGTCACGCCGTGCGCCTGCTGACGTCACGCAGTGTGCTGCTGACGTCACGTGTCCTNCCCCCCCCTCTATTAAGGATGATATTAGTCGCGAAATCTCGATTACGTGTTAAACCAACGTCGCGTTTAGCCACGGATTGACCTTTCACATCAGCAGGAGGCGATGGGGGTGGTGGCAAGGCCCCACCAAACTGCTGGAGGTGAAAAATGATTTTTCAAAATTACAAAAAAAGTCAAACTTAATGAAATCTCTCCACGTGGATTCGGCCCAAATGAAGGTGACATTTGAAGTTGTTAAATTTCGACTGACTGCAAGGAAATCCCTACTCTGGGTTCTTTCGGTAAAGTCACGGAGATAGAAAATACTAAATGAAATATAATTTTTTCTTCTTTGTTCTTTCGGTAAAGTCACGTAGAAGGGAAGTAATAAAATAGTAGAAAGAAAGCATAATTATTTTATTAATAAACATAAAACATAATTATTTTATTAACAAAACATAATAAAATAATTATGTTTTATTTTTATTATTTTATTACTTCCCTTCTACGTGACTTCACCGAAAGAACCAAGAAGATGAATCCATGCAGTCATGAAAGCTTTAAATCGAAATAATTTTTTTGTAAAATAATAAATCGAAAATAATAAAACCAAAAAACCCGACAAAGTTTCCCATCGCAAAACACCCCGGCGGTCTTCACCAGGATTTTTTCTCCGTACCCTCAATCAGTTCATTTCAGTTCGGTGCATTTATTGACACGCTGTTACATTTAACTCACTCTGTCTGTTGTATCCTCAAATACTTATTTCCCTCATTAAAATGCAAATCAATTTATAACATTTTTGACATGCGTTTTTCTGGATGTTGTTGTTATTCTGTCTCTCACTTTTCAAATAAACCTACCATTAAAATTATAGACTGATCATTTCTTTGTCAGTGGGCAAACGTACAAAATCAGCAGGGGATCAAATCTTTTTTCCCTCACTGTAGATGCCACTGGTCTTCACGTTCTGCAGATGTAGATGTCACTGTTTCTTCACGTTCTGTAGATGTAGATGCCACTGGTTCTTCACGTTCTGCAGATGTAGATGCCACTTTCTTCACGTTCTGCAGATGTAGACGCCACTGGTTCTTCACGTTCTGCAGATGTAGATGCCACTGGTTCTTCACGTTCTGTAGATGTAGATGCCACTGGTTCTTCACGTTCTGCAGATGTAGATGCCACTTTCTTCACGTTCTGCAGATGTAGACGCCACTGGTTCTTCACGTTCTGCAGATGTAGATGCCACTGGTTCTTCACGTTCTGCAGATGTAGATGTCACTGGTTCTTCACGTTCTGCAGATTAGATGCCACTGGTTCTTCACGTTCTGCAGATGTAGATGTCACTGGTTCTTCACGTTCTGCAGATGTAGATGCCACTTTCTTCACGTTCTGCAGATGTAGATGCCACTGGTTCTTCACGTTCTGCAGATGTAGATGCCACTGGTTCTTCACGTTCTGCAGATGTAGATGCCACTGTTTCTTCACGTTCTGCAGATGTAGACGCCACTGGTTCTTCACGTTCTGCAGATGTAGATGCCACTGGTTCTTCACGTTCTGCAGATGTAGATGTCACTGGTTCTTCACGTTCTGCAGATTAGATGCCACTGGTTCTTCACGTTCTGTAGATGTAGATGCCACTGGTTCTTCACGTTCTGCAGATTAGATGCCACTGGTTCTTCACGTTCTGCAGATGTAGATGCCACTGGTTCTTCACGTTCTGCAGATTAGATGCCACTGGTTCTTCACGTTCTGCAGATGTAGATGCCACTGGTTCTTCACGTTCTGCAGATGTAGATGCCACTGGTTCTTCACGTTCTGTAGATTAGATGCCGCTGCTTCTTCACGTTCTGCAGATTAGATGCCACTGGTTCTTCACGTTCTGCAGATTAGATGCCACTGCTTCTTCACGTTCTGCAGATTAGATGCCACTGGTTCTTCACGCTCTGTAGATGTAGATGCCACTGGTTCTTCACGTTCTGCAGATGTAGATGCCACTGGTTCTTCACGTTCTGCAGATGTCGATGCCACTGGTTCTCACGTTCTGCAGATGTAGATGCCACTGGTTTTCACGTTCTGTAGATGTAGATGCCACTGGTTCTTCACGTTCTGCAGATGTAGATGCCACTGGTTCTTCACGTTCTGCAGATGTAGATGCCACTGGTTCTTCACGTTCTGTAGATGTAGATGCCGCTGCTTCTTCACGTTCTGCAGATTAGATGCCACTGGTTCTTCACGTTCTGCAGATTAGATGCCACTGCTTCTTCACGTTCTGCAGATTAGATGCCACTGGTTCTTCACGCTCTGTAGATGTAGATGCCACTGGTTCTTCACGTTCTGCAGATGTAGATGCCACTGGTTCTTCACGTTCTGCAGATGTCGATGCCACTGGTTCCTCACGTTCTGCAGATGTAGATGCCACTGGTTTTCACGTTCTGTAGATGTAGATGCCACTGGTTCTTCAAGTTCTGCAGATGTAGATGCCACTGGTTCTTCACGTTCTGTAGATGTAGATGCCATTGGTTCTTCAAGTTCTGCAGATGTAGATGCCACTGGTTCTTCACGTTCTGTAGATGTAGATGCCACTGGTTCTCACGTTCTGCAGATGTAGATGCCACTGGTTCTTCAAGTTCTGCAGATGTAGATGCCACTGGTTCTTCAAGTTCTGCAGATGTAGATGCCTCTGGTTCTTCAAGTTCTGCAGATGTAGATGCCACTGGTTCTTGACGTTCTGCAGATGTAGATGCCACTGGTTCTTCACGTTCTGCAGATGTAGATGCCACTGGTTCTTGACGTTCTGCAGATGTAGATGCCACTGGTTCTTCACGTTCTGCAGATGTAGATGCCACTGGTTCTTCACGTTCTGCAGATGTCGATGCCACTGGTTCTTCACGTTCTGCAGATGTCGATGCCACTGGTTCCTCATGTTTTGCAGATGTAGATGCCACTGGTTTTCATGTTCTGCAGGTGTAGATTGCACTAGTTCTTCACGTTCTGCAGATGTAAATGCTACTGGTTCTTCACGTTCTGCAGATGTAGATGCCACTGGTTATTCATGTTCTGTAGATGTAGATGCCACTGGTTATTCATGTTCTGCAGATGTAGATGCCACTGATTCTTCACGTTCTGCAGATGTAGATTCCACTGTTTCTTCACGTTCTGCAGATGTAGATTCCACTGTTTCTTCACGTTCTGCAGATGTAGATGCCACTGCTTCTTCACGTTCTGCAGATGTAGATTCCACTGTTTCTTCACGTTCTGCAGATTAGATGCCACTGGTTCTTCACGTTTTGCAGATGTAGATGCCACTGGTTCTTCACGTTCTGCAGATGTAGATGCCACTGATTCTTCACGTTCTGCAGATGTAGATGCCACTGGTTCTTCACGTTCTACAGTTGTAGATGCCACTGGTTCTTCACGTTCTGTAGATGTAGATGCCACTGGTTCTTCACGTTCTGCAGATGTAGATGCCACTGGTTCTTCACGTTCTGCAGATGTAGATGCCACTGGTTCTTCACGTTCTACAGTTGTAGATGCCACTGGTTCTTCACGTTCTGCAGATGTAGATGCCACTGGTTCTTCACGTTCTGCAGATGTAGATGCCACTGGTTCTTCACGTTCTGCAGATGTAGATGCCACTGTTCTTCACGTTCTGCAGATGTAGATGCCACTGGTTCTTCACGTTCTGCAGATGTAGATGCCACTGGTTCTTCACGTTCTGTAGATGTAGATGCCACTGGTTCTTCACGATCTGCAGATGTAGATGTCACTGGTTCCTCACGTTCTGCAGATGTAGATGCCACTGGTTTTTCATGTTCTGCAGGTGTAGATTCCACTAGTTCTTCACGTTCTGCAGATGTAAATGCTACTAGTTCTTCACGTTCTGCAGATGTAGATTCCACTGTTTCTTCACGTTCTGCAGATGTAAACGCCACCACCACCATTTATTGCGCGTGGCGGTTGAACTTACAACTCTCCGTCCTAACAGGAAACTTGACGCACGGACCATATTTTGTTCTGAAGGTTTCTGCGTCGAATGTTCGTCATTAGAGGAGTCCCTGGATGTCGAAACGTGGTCAGGAATGTGCCCAATGCGCACTTACGCAACTTGTACCTTATTCATACCAACTTATTTCTTTATAAACGACTTGCCAACCTTTTCAATATTTTGCACTGCTGTCGTTTTGTTGTTGCCGAAATTGGATAACCACTTTGGCCAGGGAGATGTATCATCCTCACTTGGTATGTAAGTCGTGGATTCCATCCCGACCCTGGCGCCTGCTGCTGTATATTTGGAGTTTGCGTGTCTCTCTCTCTCTTATCATCATCACGGTGTCTAGGAGATGTTAACTACCTCGCCTGGTGTACAGGAGGTCGTGGGTTTGATCCCGACCCTGACGACGCCTGTTGTATTTTTGGAGTTTGCATGTGGCTAGGAGATGTTAACTACATCGCCTGGTACACAGGAGGTCGTGGGTTCCATCCCGACCCTGACGCCTGCTGTATATTTGGAGTCTGCGTGTCTCTCTCATCATCATCAGGTGGCTAGGAGATGTTAACTACCTCGCCTGGTACACAGGAGGTCGTGGGTTCCATCCCGACCCTGACGCCTGCTGCTGTATATTTGGAGTCTGCGTCTCTCTCATCATTATCATCACGGTGGCTAGGATATGTTAACTACCTCGTCTGGTACACAGGAGGTCGTGGGTTCCATCCCGACCCTGACGATGCCTGCTGTATATTGGAGTTTGATGTGGCTAGGAAATGTTAACTACCTCGCCTGGTACACAGGATGTCGTGGGTTCCATCCCGACCCTGACGATGCCTGCTGCTGCTGTAGATTTGGAGTCTGCGTGTCTCTCTCATCATCATCACGGTGGCTAGGAGATGTTAACTACCTCGCCTGGTACACAGGATGTCGTGGGTTCCATCCCGACCCTGACGACGCCTGCTGCTGCTGTATATTTGGAGTTTGCGTGTCTCTCTCATCATCATCATCACGGTGGCTAGGAGATGTTAACTACCTCGCCTGGTCTACAGGAGGTCGTGGGTTCGATCCCGACCCTGACGCCTGCTGCTGCTGTATATTTGGAGTTTGCGTGTCTCTCTCATCATCATCATCACGGTGGCTAGGAGATGTTAACTACCTCGCCTGGTGTACAGGAGGTCGTGGGTTCCATCCCGACCCTGACAATGCCTGCTGTATATTTGGAGTTTGCATGTGGCTAGGAGATGTTAACTACCTCGCCTGGTGTACAGGAGGTCGTGGGTTCGATCCCGACCCTGACGACGCCTGCTGCTGCTGCTGCTGTATATTTGGAGTTTGCGGTGTCTCTCTCCCTGTGGTCGCGTGGATTTTTTGCTCTGTTCCTCCAGTTCCCCCCCCCCCCGCACATTT